>JACCIY010000424.1:0-83605 GCA_025506505.1 Flaveria sonorensis
TTGTGGATAAAGGGTTTATCAGACCGAGTTCGTCACCCTGGGGAGCGCCAGTTCTATTTGTGAAGAAGAAGGATGGTACATTTCGAATGTGCATTGACTATAGGGAACTGAACAAGGTTACTATCAAGAAATAGATATCCCTTACCTCGTATCGATGATTGTTTTTGATCAACTGCAAGGATCAAGCTATTACTCTACGATTGATCTGAGGTCTGGTATCATCAGCTGAGAGTTAGAGAAGAGGACATCTCGGAGACTGCCTTCCGTACACGATATGGTCACTATGAGTTTTTGGGTCATGCCATTTGGGTTGACGAATGCACCAGCAGTATTCATGGACCTCATGATCGTGTGTGCAAACCCTATCTTGATGAGTTTGTTATCGTCTTTATTGATGACATACTGATATACTTAAGGACCGAGGAAGAACATGAGAAGCACTTACGTTTAATCTTAGAATTACTTAGAAAGGAACAACTGTACGCAAAGTTTTCTAAGTGTGATTTCTGGATACGTGAGGTACAATTCTTGGGTCATATTGTCAACGAGAAGGAATACATGTTGATCCTGCTAAGATTGAAGCGATAAAGATTGGTCTGTTCCTAAGACCCAAGTGAGATACGACAATTCCATGGATTAGCGGGATATTATCGACGATTCATCGAAGGATTCTCTAAGATTGCACAACCTCTCACAGCCTTGACTCATAAGGAACAACATACAAATAGGGTGAGAATCAGGAATCTGCTTTCCAGTCGCTGAAATAGAAACTGTGTAGCACACCAATATTAGCGTTACCGGATGGTAGTGATGACTTCGTAGTCTACTGCGATCCATCTATTCAAGGACTTGGATGCGTCTTGATGTAGCGGGATAAGGTGATAGCTTACGCCTCTAGACAATTGAAGATTCATGAGAAGAACTATACCACCCATGACTTGGAACTGGGTGTGGTAGTTTTTGCCTTAAAGATGTGGAGACATTACTTGTATGGTACCAAATGCACCAACTACACCGATCACAAGAGTCTTCAACACATCTTTGAGCAAAAGGAATTGAACATGAGGCAAAGGCGCTGGGTATAGTTATTGAATGACTATGATTGTGCTATCAAGTATCATCCGGGAAAAGCAAATGTAGTTGTTGACGCGCTGAGTTGAAAAGAGACTGCTAAACCTTGACGAGTGTGAGCTCTGCAACTAACGATTAGTACGCAATTACCTGAACAAATCCGAGAGGCTCAGACAGAAGCTCTGAAAGCAGAAAACATTGGGTCTAAATCATTAAGGGGAATGGAAAAACAATTGGAAGTAAAAGCAGATGGAATTCGTTACTTCATGGACAGATTATGGGTACCTCTACACGGAGACCTGAGAGACTTGGTGATGAGTGAGGCTCACAAGTCCAAGTATTCTATACATCCTGGATCTGACAAGATGTACCACGATTTGAAGGCGCACTATTGGTGGCCTAACATGAAAGCAGATGTAGCTACTTATGTGAGAAAGTGTCTGACCTGCTCGAAGGTGAAAGTGGAGTATCAGAAACCATCTGGTCTACTACAACAACCCGAGATACCTATGTGGAAGTGGGATCAGATATCAATGGATTTCATTACTAAGTTACCTCGCACTTGTACGGGTTGTGATACAATATGGGTTATCGTGGATCGACTAACAAAGTCTGCTCATTTCCTAGCGATAAAGGAAACAGACAAGATGGAGAAATTAACTCGACTCTATTTGAAGGAGATCGTTTCGAGGCATGGAGTACCGATCTCAATTATTTCTGACCGCGATTCTCGTTTCACATCACACTTCTGGCAGTCGTTGCAGAAAGCTTTAGGTACGCGATTGGATATGAGTACTGCTTATCATCCACAGACTGATGGTCAAAGCGAGCGTACTATACAGACTTTGGAGGACATGTTACTTGCTTGTGTGATTGACTTCGGGAATAACTGGAAGAAGTTCAAGTAGACGAACAGTTACGCTTCATTAAGGAACCTGTCGAAGTGATGGATCGTGAGGTGAAAACGCTTAAGCAAAGCAAGATACCCATCGTCAAAGTTCGTTGGAACTCGAGACGTGGACCAGAATTCACGTGGGAACGTGAAGACCGAATGAAGCTTAAGTACCATCAGCTATTCGAAGGACGATGCCAGCCGATGAAGGTACTCATTAAATTTCGGGACGAAATTTGTTTCAACATGGGGATGATGTGACAACTCATCCAAACTCACACGATTTCGATTTCCTTGTGCCAATGCAGTAGACCAGTGATGGAACACTCACCATGTAACGCAATTTTCGGGACGAAAATTCTTTCAACATGGGGATAATGTGACATCCGTAATTTTCCGTTACCAACTCCGTTAGTTCCGTTAAGTCTTGCATACACGTGTCGGGAGCACACACTAGTTGTCGTTGAACGTTGGTGACTTAATAATAATTAATAATGATAAACTAATTATAATTTAACTGGTTACGTGATTATCAAGTTGTGCTTATGTGTTTACGTGATTTAAATGCTAGTTGTGAATTTTATCGCGTAACGTGGAAACGTGTATATTTATTTCGTGTGTTTTGTGGCAAATGGAAATTATGAATGATTATTATTTGTGACTAATGATAATTGTGTTTAGTAGTTAACTAATGATTGAGATCCTGGTATGTCACGCGCCTCGCGGTTGAACCCCGCATGTGGATTTTGAGGGTGTGACACAAGAGAATCTAGTCTAAGTACAAAATAAGTAAAAACATTGTAAGTTGTTCATCCGCATTAGTTCATGCGGATGAACAAGTATTTATCAACATTAGTTGTCTTGTGATCAGCATTAACTTAGTTCATCCACATTAGTTTATGCGGGTGAACAAGTTTTGTCAGCAGCATTTGATCAGCATGTGTTTGCTCACCCGCATTAGTTTATGCGGATGAACAAGTCTTGGCCACAGCATTTGATCAGCATGTGTTTGCTCACCCGCATTAGTTTATGCGAATGAACAATTCTTGGCCGCATTTCCTTTTTTTCATCTGCATAAATTAATGCGGGTGAACACTTCTTGTCAGCATTTCTTCAGTTCATCCGCATGGAAAAATGCTGGTGAACACTTCTTATTCAACATTTCTTGTCTTCATCCATATTTGTTAATGCGGGTGAACAAACACTTGTCTACATTTGTTCACAGGTTATCCGCATTAACAAATGCGGGTAGTCTATACTTGGTCTTTTTCTGTCTTCTTGGTCTTCTGTAAATAATGTCTTCTGTAATCTTCTGTTGTCTTCTGTTAATGATGTTATCCAACCAGAACAACCTCCAACCACCTCTTAAGTTGGCAAGTATGATCTTTAAGGGTCTAACAATACTCCCCCTAAGGATTATACTGCCTAGGTTCCTCAAGAGTGTGATAGTGGTGGTGGTTGTGATGATTCTGGTCGGTCTTCTTGTGTAGTCTTCTTTTGGACTGATGTTGGGAGGAGAGTTGTAGCAGCTTCTTCTAATGTTTCTGGTTGTGCCATTGATGGATAGCAGCAATGGGCATTTGTTTCAAAGAGATGAGTTCCCAAACTGAAATAGAAGATAACCTATCTCAATGAATCAACAGTGAACCATCAGCATCAACTTCTAACTTGACTATGTTGCCCATCTGCATTGGTAGCCTTTTCTTCTTCCTTTGTTCTCTCTGTTGTTAATTCTATCAAAAGCCAGCTTCAATATCTTCACACACTTCAAAAAAACTCTCAATCATCTTCTGCAGCCTTGTTTTTGAGAGCTCTGAAGTGTCTGGTAATATGTAATGAATGTAAGACTCATCTAGAATCTAACCTCATACCCACTGAAGATTCTTATTTCAGGGGCTTCCTTTCCTTCCCATTTTCTTTCAATTACTAGCTCAAAGGTGTCTTCATCATAATACACATTTGAAATAGGCTTTATTTTATGAGTACCAGCAATCATTTTACTCTTCAAACTTTCTGTTGGCTTAACATGTAGTTCAGGAAACACAATCTCTTCAGCTTCTCTTTTCTTTCTTTGATCAAATGGGTTCTTGAATGTTTTGTCTTTTTTGGTGCAGATAGCTTTCAGTGATTTGAAGTTCTTTGTTCTTTTAAACATCTTTAGAATATCTCCAAATTCATATCCTCTATACATTCCATCAGGATTAATCAAGTCCAGCTCAGCCAACTCTTTTAAATCATGAACTTTCAAAGCATTGACTAAGGCTGTGTACTCTATTAAAAATTGGACTAATCCTGATATCCTCTTCACCATGAACACATTCTAGTTACTATCATACTTCTAGGCAATAATTTTTACGTCTGTCTTGCCACTGGGAGTAGATACCCCTCTTATCATTTCAGCAGTAGTCAGCCCCTCTTGAAGTTTATGTTGAGAAGGCTCAATAAACCGCTCTGGATTCTTGTGAATTATAGGGGCCAGAACATCTTGATCTTTAACTGTCAACTGCACATCTTGCGCTGATTTTCTTGTTCTGGGCTTATGGGCAATCACTTCTTCTTCAATTGCTTTTAGTCTTTCTTTTGTGTCATTGATCATCTTTAACATAGCAGCCCTAAGAGAATTAGTCTTCATGTTCCCCAGCTTTCTTTTTGTAAATCCTTGTTGAGACAGATAATCCTTCATTTCCTTATCTGTCATACTATAAAGATCAGGATATGCAGTTTGAGTGCCATACTTCTTTGCTGTCTTAGAGATACTTGTGACTGATTTAGTAGTTTCCTTTTCTTTTTCATATTCAGTCACAAATGTTGGATCAAAAAGTTCTCCATCTTTCTCACTTCTTCTACCATACCTTCATAAGTCATGCTAAAGACTATAACAACATCATATCCATGGTTGATCAGGAACATGGCATAAATCATAAGATCATTAGTCTTAGCCTTCTCTATCTACTTTCAACAGATGGCTTAATAATTGATGGACTGCTCATGTCATCATGTTTCTTTGTTTGTTCATCTTCAGTTTCTCCTTCTTCCAACATAATCACTTCCAAAGTATGTTGTAACTCCTTCTCAGCTTGTTCATGTTCATCTAAAAATTCAGCAATTGCTACCAAACTCCTAGGATCATCTTTAGTTTTCTTCTTAGGTTGTTCTTCCTTAGCCATAGGAAGTTTTCCTTTTGCTTTTTCAGTAAGTATTTCCTTTTTCTTGTGTATGTGATCACTCTTGGTCCTGATGTTGAAGCTACATCAGTTTTGGCCTGTTGTTTTTCCTCAACAGCCTTAAGCTCAGCAGTGATTCTTTGTTGTTCAGCTTCTTGTCTGTTCAATTCAGTTGTTTCCTTTTCTTTAATTCATCACAAAGTCTATTGATTAAACTTTGTTGTTTAACAGTCAATACAACAGCAAGAACAAGCTAATTCTCAGTTCTTCTTCTATTGGCACATGTTGTGATGGAATTACAACTATAGACTCAAAAGGGGATTTGGTGTTTTTGATGTAATCCTAGAATTCCTCATCTATAATGAATTCATTTGAAGAGAATCTGTCCATGTCATCTATTAGTTCTTTCATCATAGCCTCCTTTTTCAGTAGATGGATCAGAATGTACTACCATCTCCCGCTATCATCATCCCTAACACCACTGGTTTTTTGATGTTGTGAATGAACTACCTTATCTGTTTCTTTAGCTTCATGTTCTGTTGCTTCTCTTTCAAATTCAGCCTTTAATTGAGCAATCAGTTCCAATTCATCAATTCTTTTCTTCAAAGCCTCATTTTGTTTGTTCAAATCAGCAATAATTTCTATTTGCATATCCAAATGTGATCTTGATCTTCCATAGCCACAGTTTGGATAGCCACAGTGTCCACATCACCACTGATTTCTTCTCTTGACATCTCTAAAGAGGCTTTTAACTGTTTGATCTCCTCATCTTTTGTTCTCATATCAGTATCATACTTGGCTTTTAATTCATTCAGTTCTTTCTCCTTTTCATCAAGTTCCTGAATCCTATCATTTATGATTCATGCCCTTCTATTAAGAGTTTTCTCCATTCTGGAGACTTTAAGCATCAACTCAGAAATCAGTTTGTCTTTTTCATCAGGCCTATTTATCTTAGATTCAGCATAACTTTCTGAGGGACCTTCCTCTGAGATCATTTGTCTCTCAGGCAGTGGTGCAGGTTATGGATAATCCTCCTCATCATAGATGATTTAGAAGATGAACTGGTAGATTCACCAGATCCATCAGAAGCATCAGCAGCTTCATGTGAGGGGCTGTTGGAGGGTTCTTCATGAGTGTGCATGTGAGAAGATGGAGATGATATAATGGGATCAACCCTAAAAGGGGAATGAATCTCACCATCATGAGTTGAAGGCTCAATGTGAAGATCACCACCTACATCAACATGTGGTGACATTGGCCTCAATATTTCTTCTTGTGCTGATACATGCTCATCAGCAATAGGTGGATTGAGAGCAGCAGGCTGTTCTTTAACAGTTTGTTCATCTCTTTCTTGTATAACATTAGCAGCCTCTTCATGAATGGGTTCCTCAACAGGAACATTATCTTGAGCTTGTTCCTCAATATCATGTACTTCTTCTTAAGGATAATCTGCTATTGCATCCATGGCAGTAGTGGGAAGAAAGTACCACTATATGAGTTTCTAGGATCCCTCTTTTTGATGTATTTAAGAAGACTTGGCAATATAATGAGGCATATCTAGAATGGGACCTTCTAATGCCAAATCAGGAAAGGCTTCATTTATTAAGCATTGGATAAATCTTGGGTACATGAAGAACATGTTTCTTCTTCCTTCTTCAACATTAGCAACCATACCATTAAATACATATGCTGAGTAGTTGTATGGTCTGTTTGTACAGAGAGCACAAACAAGTGATGATATAGTCAAGGGTATATCATTCCATCCAGTCTTCCTTTTGGATAAGCAGTGTTGCACATACTAAATGAGGAATCTCCATTGCAAATCAACCATCCCCTTGACTATTTGTTTTGTCTCAAATCCACCTTCATATCCAATGTTTGCAAAGAAGGTCATTATATCATCCTCATCAAATTCAGTTGGAGAATTAGGATCATCTTGAAATTGAAGGCATTCTCTCACAGATTGTTCTGATATCAACAGAGTGTGATCATCAGATATTCTTCCAGAAATAACTTTTATGCCATCAACCTCTAGTACTTCAGCATTTCCCCAGAATGATCTATGTAATTCTCATAGATTACAGGTCTCACTGTTATGGCATGAGCCACTTTTGTTATGGCTATGAACCTGATCATGTCTTTGAGTCCATCAGCTTCTGGGACATCAGGATCAAGAAAACCACTGACATTATGGAGCTTACTCCAGGTCAGGTTAGCCATGTGTAATCTGCACAATATATGAATGAATTAGTGAGAATTATGGATAACATATCTCAAATTGATATGAATTGTGTTTGATTTGTCCAATTTTGATTTTTAAATCAAAATAGTGATTTTGCTTGTTACTGATGCATTAGGTGTTTTGACCTAAGTTTGATTTTGAATGAAGAATAGTTAAAAAGTTTTGGTTTCTTTCTGTTGTATTGATTTGTGATTCACAAGTTTTACATTCTAAACACTGGTTTTAATTTCACAATGTTGTGGGATGATATCCCCTATTCATTGGTGTCTCAGTTGTACTTAGAACCACTGAAATTCTTGTTGTATACACTAACATTGGTTTTAATGAACTTTGAGATTCATGTAAATCCATTGTTATTGTGTAGTTTGAGAGTTTCTCAATTTTAGCTATGTTCCAACATTTGTTTGACAGTCGAAGTTTTTCAAAATTCTAATAATCACCTTGTAGTCCACAATGTTTTGATTCAAAGGACACTTTTGAATGTTTTGATGTTGGCTCGAGCATTGAGATTGTTCATGATAGTAGATTTGAATTTTGAAGAAGTATATTTTCTGGCACTCGTCTCACTATGAAACGTTCACTCAAAATTTGAAAAGTAATAAATGAATCACATTAGATGAATATTTATGTTACAACTCAAATTTTCACAAAATTTTACAAGTGCTGAAAAATTATGTATTGTAGCAAATGCGCATAGAGAATTTCTATGGACGCATTTACTGTAGCCAATGCTGATAAACAAATTAAGTTTGTCAGCATTTACCGTAACAAATGCGGAAGAGTTAATTTTACCTATCCGTATTTACTGTAGCAAATGCGGATGGACAAAGTTAACTTATCAGCATTTACTGTAGCAAATGCGGAAGAACAAATGACTTGTCCGCATTTACTGTTATAAATGCGGGTGACCAAAGTTAACTTATCGGCATTTAATGTAGCAAATGCGGAAGAACAAATGACTTGTCCGCATTTACTATGACAAAGGCGGAAGAACACTTTGTACATGCTGATGAGTTGGACTGTCCGCATTAGTTGTACTTGTACAAAAATAGTTACCCGCATTGGTTAAATGACAGGGTTTCCTTCACCCGCATTAAATTTTGAACTTGTCAAAAATTAATGTTGTTACAGTGGATGGTTCTGACTGGTTTTGCACAGCTGTTTCTGATTTTTATGAAGATGAGTCTGCATCATTGGTGCTTTATGAAGATTTAGCAAATTCTGAGATTGTCAATTCTTGCATGGATTGACTTGTATCCTTGATGAGCTACATGTTTCCCAATATGACTGATTTTGGGCCCTGTGCAACTTCTGAAATAGATTATGGTATAATTTCCATACAGACATAATCACTTCAAACAATATTGCCAGTTATATGTTTTTGTGATTTTGTAAATATTTCCTTGTAAATTTTGTTACTCCCCCTAAAGTTTATATCCATACGGAATAAAAACTTTAAACAAATTTATAAAATTTAAGGAAAATATTTCTGAATTTTGATTGTTTAGCATATCTGTAAATGAAGAGATTTTGTGCTATTGTTTGAAATTTTAGGATCATATCAATCTTATCTTTCATAAGTGCAAGTTATCATTGAACTTATTGATTAAAGGTATGTTTATCCTCTTAAACTCATGCTTTGTCAGTATTGTAATGCATGTGATTTTTATCATTTTTTGATTTAATTAAACATTCAACATGAACCTCACAATCATAAGCATAGCAAGATCAACTATCCTCATGTTCTGTATGGTAGAACTTTTTCACAACTTTCAATACCTGGTCATTTAAATTATGAAACCTCATTCATTTTGGTAATGGGGATCCACTTTGGGATTCTTTTACCTGATCCTTATTTTGTTTGATCCTCATTAGGATTCTTTTTGCTCTTCACTTTGGAAGGTGTTCCACTTTGGGATTCTTTTTGTTATATTTTGTTTTATTTGTCACCCGTATTAGATGTGTTCCTCATTGGGACTCTTTTTGGATCAAGACATCAGCACTATATGCTTGTTTCCCAAGGTCTTTGCTCAGCAAAACAAAGAAGAAACTGATGTGAATGAGATTCATAAGGTATCATGACCTGGTGTGTTTAGGTTACTGCACATACATACACTTGGATAGGTTAGATACTTACATGCTCTAAGATGATGCATTCATAGTTGAATGTGATCTTTAGTTTATCACAGCATTTATCTTCTGTTCCAAGTTGAGCCTACCCTCATATCAGGTAAGTCATGTCAGTCTTTCAAGATATTGAATTAAGCACAGAGAATGATATAATGACTGTAATTATATCATTTCCCTAAGAAGTACAAATCAAGGACTTCAACAAAAATTGATTTCTTTTTGTAATTTTGTGAATCTTTTGATGTTTTTGTAAATTTTGATTTTTACTCAAGGTTAATCATGCTGATTGATTGGACTAAGAATTCAAACCGACTTGGGTCAAATGCTTTAGTAAACAAATCAGCTAGCTGATTGTCTGTGTTAAATTGTCTGTGTTAACGTGAATCAGCTTGATTAAACCTTTTTTCAGCACAGTCTCTCAAAAAGTGATATCTAATTTCAATATGTTTTGTTTTTTAGTGCTGAACTGGATTGTTTGTGATGAAGACTGAAGCAGTGTTGTCAATATGAATTGGTGATTGCAAGAAATTATAACCATAATCAAGCATCTGGTTTTGAATCCAGAGAACTTGAGAACAGCAAGCTGTTGCTGCAACGTATTCAGCTTCAGCTGTCGATACAGAAACATTGGTTTGTTTCTTGCACTGCCATGACACCATTCTGGGACCAAGAAATTGACAACCGCCAGATGTGGACTTTCTGTTGAAATTGCATCCCCCGTAGTCACTGTCTGTGTATGCATAGAGATTGAAGTCTCCTTCCTTAGGATACCATAATCCAAGAGCAGGTTGGCCCTTAAGATATCTGAATATCCTCTTGACGGCATTCATATGAGATTCCTTAGGATCTGCCTAATACCTGCCATAAACACAAACACCAAACATAATGTCAGGTCTACTGGCTGTTAAATACATGAGTGAACCAATCATGGATCGATAAAGAGTCTGATCCAGAGATTTGCCATCTGTGTCTGGACCAATCTTAACTTTTGTATCAACAGGTGTTCTAATGGACTGACAGTCTGCAAAGTGAAACTTCTTTAACATGGATTCAATATATTTTGACCGGTTGATGAAGATTCCACTGGATGTTTGATGTACTTGAAGACCTAGGAAGAATGTGAGTTCTCCCATAGCACTCATCAGAAATTTTGAATGCATGAGATCTTCAAAGTCTTTACAGAGTGTTTTATTGGTGGAGCCAAAGATGATATCATCCACATAAATCTGAACAAGCATCATCTTATTTCCTTTTCTCTTTCTGAACAAAGTCTGATCAATCATTCCTCTTTCATAACCATTGTCAAGAAGAAAGGATGACAGAGTCTCATACCATTTTCGAGGGGCTTGATGTAAGCCATACAAAGCTTTATCAAGCTTGTATACCCTGTGAGGGAAATCAGGATCCTCAAATCTGGAGGTTGACCTACGTAGACTTTTTCAGAGATCTTTCCACACAAAAATGCACACTTTACATCCATTTGATAAACTGTGAATTTCATGGATGCAGAGTATGCAAGAAAGAGTCGTATGGCTTATAGTCTTGCAACAGGAGAAAACACCTCGTCATAATCTATTCCTTCTTCTTGTGTATATCCTTGTGATATCAACCTTGCTTTGTTTCTGATGACGATCCCTATGTCATTAGTCTTGTTTCTGTATAGCCATCTAGTGCTGATAGGGTATTGACCTTCAGGAAGATCTACTAGTTGCCATACTTCTTGTTTCTTGAATTGTAGAAATTCTTCCTGCATTGCCTTAATCTAGCTATTGTCTTGAAGAGCCTCTTTAATGTTTTTTGGTACAGTTTGACACTGAAATCAAGAAAACAAATAGATGTTTGCAATACTTGACTTGCTTCGTGTCACCCACTCGTCTAAATCACCAATAATGTTGGACACTAGATGATTTTTGTGTGTCCTGGTAATTGGAATCAAATCACCAGCAATAGACACATCAAGATTGGAGACATTCAGATCATCTTGGTGAGAGGCATCTGGTGGTGGAGTTGTAGGAGAATGATGAAAGTAATCAAAAGGTTCAGCATATTCAGCTTCAGCAGCACTTTCGATACTTTCATCATTAGTGTTTCTGTTGTTTTCAACTGGTGCACAAGCTGGTTCAGGGTTTCTCACTTCAGTTGATGGCTCAGCTGAAGGAGAAGGCATTTAGCTATGATTAGCCTCAGTTGAAATACTTTGATGTTAATTAACTGGTCTCACAGGATCAGCTTGTAGTGGCACTTCCTCATTAGGTTGATTATTAGAAGAAGGTGGAATCATAGGAAAATCAGTTCTTCTATCCACTGAGCCAGAGGATCCTGCATCTGACAAGGAGCAAACTTTCAAGGGTTTTATATTGATTCTCTGTACACGTACTTATGTACTGATGTGTTCTAGGTGACCTTTGAAGGTTGTTTTTCCCCTCTTTCTTTCAAGTTAAGCTCTAAGTTAATTCTTGCGCGCATCAAGTGAGTTCTTGCCCCACTCATTTTACATAATCTCTTTTGGGGGAGATAGCATACTGTTGATCACAAATGCTTTTATATATGAGTGTGTATAATATTGATATAGTGTTGTTTACCATGGAAAGTCCTCACACTTTTGGATTGTTAATATTGACTAGCGGGGAAATTTTGGGTAGTACTACTGGGTTTGACGAGCCCCACCTGTGCGACTCGATGTCAAACGGGTGCAATTTTGTCCTAACATATATTCGTCACGACCTGGTAAGTCGTGACGGGAGGCACAAACTATCACAGTCAGCTTCAATCGCGAAATCACTATGTTTAATATTTTTATGTTAATAGACTAGCTATCTATTGCAATACACTACTTATGCTCTGGAAACTGTTGATTGGTTTATATTTTAACGCAAACTCTTGAACTCACCAACCATGTGTTGACTTGTTTAGTATGCTATTCTCAGGTTAAGGTTGCCAGTTGCCTAGGAGCACGCACGTCAGCATTGTTGAGTTGTCTACATTTGCCTTGTTTACAAATTTGGGATTATTTTCATATTAAACAATTGTGATTAGGGCGCGTATGTTTTGCGCATTCTCTTACATACTACTTGTTTTGGGTTTTCTGGTTTTAAAAACGCTTCCGCAGTATTTTAAACGTTAACTCTGGTTTTGTTTATTAATCATATAGAGTCCTTCTTGGTAACTGATGACTGAGATCCTGGTATGTCACGCGCCTCGCGGTAAAACCCCGCACGCGGATTTTAAGGGTGTGACACAATGATCGGCTCTCTGATCTATCTCACTACAAGCAGACCGGACATCAGGTTTCCTGTTTGTCAGTGTGCACGTTATCAAAGTAATCCGAAGAAATCTCACATGAAATCTATCAAGCGGATTTTTAAATATCTCAAGGGTCAACCAACACTCGGCCTTTGGTATCCTAAAAATTCAGATTTCAATTTATATGCTTATACTAATAGTGATTATGCAGGATGTAACTTGGATAGGAAATCTACTATGGGAGGTTGTCACTTTCTTGGCAATAGGTTGATTTCATGGCAGTGTAAGAAGCAGCAGATAGTATCCACATCAACTGCAGAGGCTAAATATGTGGCTGCATGAAGTTGTTGTTCATAGATTGTTTGGATTCAATAACAACTTTTTGATTATGGCCTTAATTTTTATGACACTAAAATTTTATGTGATAACACTACAGTTTTAAACTTAGTGAAGAATCCAATTAAACATTCAAAGACAAAAGACATCGACATCCGCATGCATTTTATCTGTGACTGATTTGAACGCAAACTTATTTATTTGGAATCAGTTTCCTCATATGACAACATTGTTGATTTGTTTACTAAGGCGTTTGATCATTCCAAATTTGACTCTTTAGTACAATCTTTGAGAATGATTAACTTTGGTTAACACTTATTCCTACACCCTTTACAAAATATTTTTATTTATTTTCAGTAAAAATTGTTATTTTCTTTCTAGATAATCACAATTTTAGGGGGAGAAAATTTGAATATATTTTGAAAAAGATTTTGTTCTTAGGGGGAGTAAATAGTCTGTAGAAAAGTACAACAAGATTTTATTTTACAAAGATTGAGAAAATTAAATTTTCAAGATGGAGTAAATAGTTTGTAGAAAAGTGCAACAAGATTTTGTTTTACAAAGATTGAGAAAATTAAATTTTCAAGATTAGATAGGAAATGATAGTAAATTTATTGATTTTGATTTTGATTTGTTACATCCTAAGGCTTACAAGAAACTGACTTGGATTATGTTTGATAGGCTTGACGTTCAAAAATGAAAAGCACTATGTTCTGTGATGCACTGAAAGTAACTATCTATGATTGAAGTGTGTAACTCATCAAGGGTTTATGATAACTCTGATTCCATGCTAAAACAGACTGAGAGTTACAGTCTGGGCATACTCAAGCCAGTTACTTTCTCATTCAGTTTTTTTTCAGATTCTATATAGATATGTTAAAATCAAAATATAAAAAAATAGATATACAAATGAAAACAAAAATACAAAAGAGAAAAATATACAAAAGGAGCAAAAAGAATCCAAAAGGCCATATATGAATAAAAGATGCCAATGAGCAAAATTGTAACACCCGGATTTTTAAGAATAAAAGTGAAGAAAAGAAGAAATTGTAATAAAACCCAAATGGACGGGTTAAAAGTGTGCGAAGTACAAAATATAATATAATTTTGTACAAAAGCAACATGGTCGCCCATGCCATGTTACTTTTCACATTTTTGCATTCGGATTTTCGAGAGAGAGATAGAAGAAGAGCAGAATTTGGAATTTGAAGAAAGAAGAAGGAGAATTCGAATTCAAGGTAAGAATTCGTTGTTTTAAGATGTTCTTGACTGGCCTATGCCTCAGTTATATGCTTATGTGTGTTTATGTGTTCGGGTGTGTGTGTGTGTTTTTGGTGGGTTTCTAGGCGGTTGAACTTAAATTCGCATTCAAGTGTGAAGAGTCTACATGAAAGTTGCATAAAGTGAGTTCTAGAACCCCCTTTTTACATGTTTTAACTAATTTTGAGGCTGGAAATGCATGTATATATGTTTTTATGAATGTGGGTTTTATACCTGTATAAATGTGTATGGGTGAATGTGGGTGGGTTATGATTTTGGGTGTTCTTGGTGTTATGATGATGCCATGTTCATATTATGATGCTTAGATGCTAGAACTAAGTTAGAACATGTTGAATTGGTGATGTTGGGACTGATTATGATTTTATGAGTTTGAGTTGGTTGCCCTTGCGCCTGGATTTGGCCCATGCGCCCAAATAGTATCCATGCGCCTAGTATAGGCTGAATTTGGCTATGTGTCCATGCGCCCAAAACTGCCCATGCGCCCACGCATTCATGCGCCTGCATAGTGACCATGCGCCTAGAAATGCCTAGAATGACTAAGTGTTGGGTCATGCGCCCAGAACCTTTCCTATGCGCCTAAGTGTTCCCATGCGCCCAGAAGGCCATGCATCTGCCTAGTGCCCATGCGCCTAAGACTTAGATTATTTTCTGAAAGTTTGGGGAAAAGGTAAAGTGTAGGCTTTGACTTGGGAGGTTCCCGGGGGTGATGTAAGTTAACTTTATGATGTCATATGTGATGTGATGATGCTATGTATGGTATGGTTATGTTTATGTTATGTTCCTTGTTATGTATGATATCTTCCGTGGCTTTGCGTGGTATGATTAATATCAATAAACGTAAGTAGTATGTAATGAAAAGTAGAAAGATAATGAAAAGAGGAACGTAAAGTATGAAAGAATGCATGCATTAAAGAAAGAAGGAATGAATGAATGGATGAGTTTTGCCCCGGTACTGATGCCAAGCTTTGTGCGTAATGAATGGGGGTCGATTTATAGACTTCGGCCCAGTACCCGCTTTGTGCCTACGTTTGGGATAAACTTATGTATGGGATCCTTGTCACTTGCCCCGGTACTGGTGCCAGGCTTTATGTGCAATGAATGTGGGTCTATTTATAGTCTTCGGCCCATTACCCGCTTTGTGCCTACGTTTGGGGTATAGCTGATGACATTGATCCGGAAGGAATGAACGAAGGAAGGTTAATGACGGAAATGGACGGTATGAAGTAATGAATGGTAATGGAAGATAAGAATCATATTATCTATGTGTACGTATGTTGTATGATCGCGTATGAAAGTAAGAAATGGTTTTAAACGAAAGAAAAGTATTTTATTTTATAAAACTAGAACTCACTCAGCAACGCTGACTTTTATGTGTTTTCCAGTTGGCAGGTAATGTTGCTGAGGATGGCACGGGGCAGCTACTTGGATTATTTTGGATTGCATCCATTTCATGTTATGATAATGTTTTTGTGATGTAATGCAAATTATGATATTTTGTAACAGTTAACTACAATGTTTTATTTTGCAAAAGCAATTATAAAGAAATGGTTTAAAATTATTCCACTGTAATGTTTTAGAAATTGTAACTGTAAATTATATGTTTTATGTGCTATATTTGTCCAACTGTGAGCGTCTCGGGATCGGGGCCTTACAACAATAATAAAAGATATGTTATAGACATACATACTATATGATAATTTTTTTTTTTAGAATATGTTCTGACACAGGAGGAAAAATCAAAAGATGGGGCGTTTAAGTCCGACTTGAGATGTAAGTCCTAAACGTCTTGTGATGGAAAAACATAAGTCTGACCGACTGTTAATAAGTCAAAAACCTATTAATATTCTATGTTCAGAAACGTTTCTCAGGCTAGTGATACCCTTAATAGATATCATATTAGAGAAAAATAATTCTAAAAAATATTGATCAGAAGTGAAAGGTTTAAGTCAAATTCGGGTGACTTTAAATCTCGAAAGTCTCTTGAAGTTGGATAAGGTTCTACAAGATTTTTGACTGTGGAACTCACAGATTTCAAATTATTTAAACAAAACATGATAAATATCACAGCTTATGTGTCTAAGTAAAACTTGAAGTCTAAGTTTAAAATGACATAATATATTGACAATTAACATAACCAGTCTCATTTATAATAATGCTGGATGACGGTAATGATTGATTTCTAAGAAATATGATCCTGTACTTTAAAATTATAAAAAATAGTTAAGTAATAATGTGTCAAATTGTCCTATTTGTTAAATATGTTTTTTTGCTTGTTTCAATTTTACAATTTTTTTTAAAAATTAAGGCTGCTTGAATAAACACTTAGTTAAACATAATCATTTTCATAACACATCGAATGGCTTAAAGGATAATTAAATTTGAAAAGTTGAAAAGTTGAAAATTTTTCAAGAATTAAAGAAAATTGAACTTTTCGCATGCGAAAAGTTCAAAAGAAGCGAAAAGTTCCTGTGTGCGAAAACTCCGACTTCTTGCGCGAGAAGTTAGAAGACTATAAATTCAACAGTTGAGCGAAAAGTCACTTTTCGCAAGACAACTTTCAGAAATTTCAATCCAAAAATTTTATGTGTAGAAATTATTTTAAATCCGATACTAGTGTTCACTGTGTAAGGCCCCGTTCCCGGGACACTTACAGCTGGACCGTCATTGCATAAAAATATTTCAAAAACATACATTACTTTTGCAGCGGAATTTAAAAACCATCATTAATAATAACAAAACATTTCATTCAGTACATTACGTCATTTGTTTACATTTAAAAATACAATAACATGCCAAAATATGGATGCCATCCTCAAAACGCTCCCAGTAGCTTATGCATCCATGTCTGCAACTCCTCAGCATCAACAATATACCAGCCAACTATCATGCATACAAAAAGTCAACGACGCTAAGTGAGTTCTAGTTTTGTAAATAAAATACTTTACTTTCGTTAAAACATAACCTTCACATTCATACGCGATTACACACTATACGTACACATTGATAATATTTATTTATTATCTTCATCTTCGTTCATTCATTCATTCATTACATTACTTATCATCATCCGAATCCTGTCTCATGCAATACCCTCGACTCATGCTCTAAAGCTGATACTATGTCGGGGCCTGTAAACAAACCCCCGACTCGTGTCCAAAGACTGATACAGTACTGTAGTACGCGACAAGGACCCCATCTCGTATTCAACACCCCCGACTCGTGCTCGAAAGCTGATACTGTGCCGGGCCTGTAAACAAACCCCCGGCTCGTGTCCAAAGACTGGCACAGTATCGGGGCGAGCAACAATATCTCATTCGGGTCAATCTCAAGGATTAGACCCCCTTCAAGTCATTATTAGACTCCCTTCGAGTCTATCTCAAGGATAGACTCCCCGTGTGCATCCTTCGGGTTAGCTAAACCGCACACAGTTGAGCTAACAACCTAATGGTTGTGCACCTCCATTCATCTGCTTGCAAAACTTTCATTCGTTTATTATGTTTCACTTTTCATTAACGTTACCTTTCACTTCGTTAAATAATACTTTACGTATGCTCATTCATACATCATACCACGTAAAGTCATAACATAATACATAACATATAATATAACATCATACATACGCTTTGAAAACCATTAAACGAAGAAAGATAACACATCACACACACACACATACACATCATAATCCTCATCACATCATCATGCATACATCAAGCATAAACCATCATATCATAACAGAACCTGTGTCAAGCATCTACCTCTTAAAACCCTCAGAAAACCCTAAGACCAAGATGAAGCATGATTAAACATTTCAGGCGCGTGAGCATAAAATTTTCTAAGTAAAACAATCTGGGCGCATTACAACTATGCAGGCACATGAGCCCTGCTTAGGCGCATGGGCACTGCTGGGGCGCATGGGCACTGCTGGTGCGCATGAACGCTTAGACGCATGGCATCTATGGGCGCATGGGCACTATTCAAGAGTATGGCTAACACTTAGCCGCCTGGACAACCTTCTGGGCACATGACTACTATTTGGGCGCATGACCTTGGGCGCATGTGGACACTTAGGCGCATGAGATAAGTTAGGCGCATGGGAACTTTCTGAAATGTTCTCTATACTACAAACAACACCCAAATACCATTCTAACACCTCCTAACACAGATCTATCATACTAAAAGCACTTAACACACAAAACATCAACTCTAACCCAAAAGCAACCTCTAAAACTAACCATAACAGATCACAGTCGAACAAAGAAGCAGAAAACCCACGGTTACATTTAAAAATGTTTACTTGGCATGCATAACAGCCCCAACACTTTGAAAATCAGTAAAAGAGGGGTACAAGAACTCACCTTGAAGCAAATCTTTGAACTAGACACTTCCACCAGCAAATTCAACTCCAAATTCCCGAACACAAGCACTAAAAAATCAAGAACTTCAGTCAAAGCTTGTGAATTCGGTTAAAACCGAACATGTACTAAAGAAACTCATCTTTTGCAGATCCTCTTCTTCTTTCTCTAAACATACGATTTCTTCTTCTTCGTCTTCAGCCGAGAGCCAAAAAGTAAGCTTGCTTTAAGTGGGCAGCCATACTCCCATTTATATTAAAATAATGGATTTTTTACTTTTTACACTTTTCCCCCTTCTACTTGTGTCCATATTCTTTTCTTTCTAGATACTTTTCTTTTGTTTTCCCCCTTTTTATAAAATTCAGGGTGTTACACACTTAGATCGCATTTTGATTCCCATGTCACTTTTAAGATATACTGATGTTGATGTTTTGATTTGAATGTGTTTGTTTTGTGACCGAATGTTTAGAAGGACTTATACACGTCAAATTCGACAAATTAAACATGATTAACCTTAAAAATTACTTAGGCGACATCTAATGAACATGTATTAGGGGTTAAAACACTCTAGAATTGATCAATTGCAAATTTGAAATTGTACAGACTTTTCGCATGCGAAAAGTCAGTTGAATTTGAATAGACACGAGAACTATCAAATTGGCACAGAACTAATCGCGTAAAAAGTAAACTTGTCGCGTGAAAAGTTGACTTTCAGACAAAGTCATTTTCATGTGAAAACTCATCTTGCCGCCCGAAAAGTTAAAACCAAACTTAATGTCTTCGCCCGAGTAGTTAATGTTGTCACGCGAGAAGTCTAAATTTTTCAAAATTTTCAAAAATCTTCTAAGTGTGAATTTTTGTTTCAAGTCTGAAATGTTTTCTTACTTATCAATTTTGTTCATTGTTTCAGATGGCATGGTCAATGGTTTTCAACAAAACCATAATGACGTACCATATCTTGGAGAAGTGCCTGACGACAAGGCGTTATTTAGATCACTCATTGATGGTCATAAGACATCTCGGATATATCATGTTGTCTTAGCAAATCCCACTATATACACTGATGTCATTGATCAGTTCTGGCTTATTGTAGCCAATGAGATAGATGAAGATGGAGAACCATGTATATCTGCCATACTTAAGGGCAAGAGGATTGTGATTACAGCTGAGGTGATCAACAGTGTTTTAATGTTAAAGGATCAGCCTAATGCACCTGTAAACATAGATGATGATGTTAACTAAAGTATGTTTAGTCAGGATGGGATACAGTCACCATATCCCTTGTTGGAGAAGAAATATTTACCTCCATTCTGGAAGTATCTATTTCATGTTGTGATTCATTGCCCGAGCAACTTGAAAGCTGGGATGGATAGCTTGAGTGCTGTATTGGATCCCTGCTAGTATCTCTTGTTGATGATGTACCTTACAGTATATCCAAGGCCATATGTGCAGAGATGTAGAAGAATGTGATTGCTACCGTCGGGAAGAAGTTCATCATGTACCCCTAGATTTTTACAACTGATAGTGAATGCTACTCATCCTGAGTTAGCAGTGTCTGATTCACCTACCTATGTTATTATGGTAATGAAGAAAGACATATTCACTTATTTGATGGGAGCTAGAGGAATGCTTCGGACGGATCTCATTTTGCTAAGCTTGGAAGGTTTGTACAGGGAGAGGCACGAGAGACAGAGGAAGTGGCCACTCAAGTGAAACCGGGATGGAGAGATAGACTCATGTTATAGTTCAGGATGCCCCTGGTAGTTCTCAGATAGTGGTACATCTATAGATGTAGAGATAGACTCATGGTTCAATTCGGGAAGTAAAACTGATAGTGATCAGATTGGGAATGTCCCTTATGTTCTTCAGGAATATCCTAGAGTGCATGAAACACCTGCAAAATGCACTACTGAGGAACGTGATGCAGACTTTGTCCCTGAGGGGGAGAAGGAAAGGATGGCGAGGAGAGCTATAGACAGTCCATGTGGTAGGGGCAGAGGACGTGGTGTATTGAGGAAACGTCAGACCCAGTGACCACTATGTCGACAGAAGAAGAAGCTCCTGTATCTGATACTCCTGCCACAGTTAGTGAGGCTGCTACATTTGTTACATCATCTCCTATGCCCGCTACTGAGGATGTGTTATCCACCAAGAGAGCAAGGGTTTGAGGACAGTAGGTATGGATGATTTGCTTAACACCCCTCCTACGCATACACAAGGTGCTAGTACTTCTACGAGTTCACCTACATCTGTTACTTTAGAGAAAGAGTTAACACTTAAAGAGGGAGATGTTAGACAAGACACAGTTTATTGATGATTTACAGAGGTAGTTGATAGAGAAAGATGAGAGGATTAAGGTCTTGAACATCAGCAAAACTTCATATTTAGCTATGTTCAGATTTTTGAGCGGAACCTAAGAGATCTCACTTCACTTGTGTCTTTCCAGATTACACAGCAACAGACCACTGAAGTTGGAGAATCTAGCGGACAACAACCTGCTAATCCCATAGTTGCTGAAGATCCTGCTGATACTACAGAGCATGATGTTGATCCTGTTGTTGTAGAAAGGACAACAAAGACTGCTGATGTTGATCAAGAGTCACCAATCAATGATATTCCTATGATTACTAAGGATCAACCTATGGTTTATACTGGAGAGGCATTTATAGAGCCTGAATATGACTTTCGTATTCCAAATCCAGTAGATGATGATAACGCTTTAGACTTGGTTGATTATGCTTCGAGTGATGATGATGAGGATGATGATGGTGATGGTGATAATGGTGATGAAGGAGATGACAGTAAAAAGGATGATGGTGTGATGATGGTGATAATCAAGGAGTGTTATGGGTTCTACAGCTGGTGTTTATAGGTCATCGGGTGCTGACAATGTCTTCGGACCAAGTCCCGATGATACCAAGATTATACACCTTTAGACCAGCTGTAGTAGAAGCTTATGAGAGGAATTTACACTTTCCAGCAAAAGATTATTGCTGGGGAGACTGAAGAAGATTTTGGATATTTTGATGATCTAGATGAAGGAATAGAGTACACTAATTTACTTTGAAACAGTCTTAAGGACTTGTTTTTAGATACATTGATTGAAGAGGGTGAAATCATTGGAGAGTCGAGCAATCAGCAAACGACTGACGAGACAGCGAATGTTACCGTCAAAGTGTTATGCCTCAGGTCTGAAACGTAACAGTTGCTGCTCCTCCTCCACCAGCTTACATTCATATGCTAAGACATTCCAAACTTTTAACAAGGTACGGGAACTCAGAACCTATCATTAGCTGGGCATACGATGAGGAGAAATATGTATGTGGTTAAAAGAAAGTGTGGAGCTATCAAGTACTTTCAAGACAAACACGATTTCCATACACTCAGAGCATCGGATTTATATGCTATGGGTCGTGTTCCATTCATTAACCCTATTAACTACAACAAGGCCAATGGGATAAGGAATATGATATGCAGGCACAGTAAAACCAACTTTAAGGACTTCAAAACTACAAAATCTAAAGTGATTGAAAATGAGACTCAGATTGGTCCAAACACTAACAAGCCAATGAAGATAAGGGTTTATAGCATCTGAGATATGTCAGGAAGATCCTTATTCATGCTCCTATATTAGTCAATAGCTTGTCCAAGCTAATGTGGTGGAGTTATGAAAGGAGACGGGAGACATGTTGATTCAGTGTGTAGATAAAGAATATTGTGTCATCGATGCTGTGGACTTGCTAAAGTTTGGAAAGGAAGATTTGATAAAGTTGCAGGCTTGTCCAATTGCATCTGATGAATCTATTCACTTCGTAGCAACACAGTTTGGTTAGATGATCACGAAGGCCTTAACGAACAAGATGTATGCATCTGATGAATCTAAACACATTGATTTACCGAGCCTAGGGGGAGATTGTAAGGGTTGAACCTAGAGGCTCGGGAAATCAAATCAAGATGATGAAGATCAAGACAAGCGACAAGTCCAAATTACTACACGATAACTTGCTTCTCCGCGCGAAACATTAAGTCGTGCGAGAACAAATTATTCATGTGAGAATTCTAGATTAGTATATATAGAAGTATTGTAATGTAATTAGCAAGCTTTTGTCAATTCCTGATTTTCAATGTTATTGCAATCATTTCAAAATCAGAGTGCAATACAAATAGAAGTTATTTACATTTGTTTCTTTTTCAATCTTTAATTCACAATGATAATATTTCGTGTTATTGTTATGAGATCGATCTTATAATTGTTGATTCTTACAAGGACACTGAGCCCAAAAGGGTTAAGGTGCAAGTCGGATAATGGGATTAGTTGTCCGGGCATTTGCAGGAGTGGGCTGATGAGGGTGGTGTTCCCTCTACTTTTGAGGTTGGTGAGTCATCCTTAGCACGTCGAGACCTTCCACTGATAGATGAGCCTGTTGATCACACCTTAGTTACTCTGGCTACGAGATGCATTCGCTATGTGCACCAGATTTCATCCTTATAGAGTAAGGTGGGAGTGATGAGTGAGATGTTGCAGGTGATGGATGGAAGGATGATGACATTTGAGGAGGAGAAAGTGATTCAGAACGAAGAATAAGAGAAGAAAGAAGAAGCTGGAGGTAGTGAAGCTAAAGGTGGAGGCTGGGGTGGTAGCAGCGTAGCAGTAGGTGGCAGTCCTTGAGGAGCATGTGGAGGCAGCATTAGGGTTGGCGATAGTTTGCATGATGATAGCTTCGGTGGTGGTGCGTGCCGATGTGATGGCACAATTCTCTCATTAGATGTCACACCCTTGCTAGAAGCAAAAACACAAGGATACGATGGACGGGATAGTCATAACACATTTGGGGTCTAAGAGAATCCCTAAAGGTATAATCCGTAAATGGGTCATGATGTCACCCGACACATAGGAAAACGTGTCAAGTATAGTTAATTCCAAAACGTCATACCATAAATGCATAAATAATCCAAAGTTCCAATTAGTAATAAAGAAGCACAAGTACCAAAACAATCCTAATACAAATCCAACAATTACCATTCAACAAAACAAGCAAGTCCAAAACAGTCCAAAAGTCCCATGAAATGTCTATTGCTCCAAAGGAGCGGTCTTGTCTAAAGTCCACAGCCAAGCACCTAAGCCTCATTACCTGAAAAGACATGCCCTAAAAAGTCAACATACGTTGATGAGTTCACAGGTTTAAAAGTACAAATAGCTTTCTGTGTACAACATGTACAGAAAGTTGTATGTGAGTAAGACTACCTAGCAGTCAAGATACCAACACAAGGTTATAATTAGCCCATGTCCAATTACCCGGATTATATTCACCCAAGGGTACGCACAGGCAAGTCAGTCTCAACTAGCATATCGACGACAGGGGTGGGGGTGTCAACCCCTTAGTACTAAAAATACCTCTCCATTACAGTCAAGCACAAGAACAAGTCCATGAACAAGCCAAAGAACAAGCACAAGCACAAGTACACACTCATGAATGAATATCTAGACTCAAACCATGACCCAAACCACATACAATGTTCAAAAATAATTTTCAAGACACGGTATAGTCCAAAACCATGAACATGCTTTTCCCCAAAGTAAAATATATTAAAAAGGGGCCATGAAACTCGCATTGAAAAATATAGTCCGAATCCCACAATAGGCAAAGCAAGCACTAAAAGTACAAATCACAAAGGATTACTAAACAACAAAAATGACCAACACGGTTGTAATCCTTATAACCCAGTCCTTAACATCCATCAAGGTTTTTATTGTCACTTTATATTAATTTATTAACTTATTCTTTTAAAACGTCATTTAACCACTTTTAAATACAAAACTTGCCTTTATTTGATTATTTAGTTTCAAACATTATTTTTAAGTTTATCAAAATATTTCACCACATATATCTGATTGCGCACCAGTTTTGTAAACATTGTTTGGAGATCGAAACTGTAACGAATCATTGCGTAAAAGGTATCATCGGAAGATAAGACCTTAAATTAAGCTCCAGTAAGAAAATCTCCATTGGATAAAATATGAGAGAGATATGTTTCGATGAATACAGACCAATCTGCTGCCCAGATTCATCAGTTTTTACCTTTAGTTTTGTTTGCCACGTTTGGAGGACCAAACGATGTCGAAACCACACAAGAACCACTTGGGTTAGTTAGAGGAATCATTGAAATGATTTTAGACACAAAGTTTGCCTCATTTGGACCTATTATGAATAAGTTATGTCCTGTACAAAATGTCTCATTTTCCTGGCAGCAAGCTGTCCAGTTCATTAGCCTTGTTCCTTTGCATCCCAAACCTCAATATTTGACCATTATCAACCCGAATATATAAAGAACGTTTATTCCATGTTCTAATTGTACAAAACTTTAATCAAACACTTGGATTATTCCAATTTTTAGTCCTCAAAACAGTTAGTTGGATTTTAGTCTCCCGATTCACCGTATTAATTAATGGTTTCATTGTTTTTGATCGTTCATCATGTCTATCCATCCAAGAAACAAATTTTAATGATTTTCAAAAATGATTTATAATAACAAGATGTCTATTTTTACCTGGTCACAAAAGATTACAACCCAACTTTAATAGATTCTAGTATATCCAATGTCCAAGAATTAGGGTTTAACGGTTAGAGAGTCCAACACTCGTAACACCTAGATCTTCATGATCCAATGTCCAGAACAAAGAACATAAGAATATTTGATGATGATTTTGTGTCTAGACGATGAATAGAAGCATCAAGAAACAAGTTTTCTTACCGGAGATTGGATGATGAACGAGTCTTGCTTAGAATAAGATCTTAAATGTCTTGGTTATCACAAAACTCAATAGAATGACACAATGAGGCATAATTTTGATTGTGATGAAGAACAAAGTGGAATTGGGTTGTGGTGGCTAGGTTTGCAATTTGGAAGTAGCTTGGAGAATAATTTTGCAAAAGTAAGAACAAGGGGGAATTCCCCCTTGTCTAAGGATCTCGGCCATAAAGAGGGAGGGCAAGGGCCTTCGGGCCCTTTGCCCGTCTCAACTAATCCATCTTGTCTCGAATTGCGTGTCGACCAATATTTACGTTTTTAAATTCCATGCGCTAAAACGTTTCCAACGAGCTATTATATGCCCTATAAATTAGATAATTTATATTTTTGAACTAATTCATGTTAATTTACTAGACTTTAGGCAAAGCCCGTGAGTGTATGATTAGTTAGTTTTAACATAGATTTTAGTGTTTCACCTTTTAAAAATCCTTGACTAGGCTCAATGCATAGGACTTCGTACAATGACAGCCCAATGGTCATCTTATTGATAAACACCCTAGGCCCAACTCTATGACATTGGCCCATTAAGCTAAAATTGGACTGAATTCTGGAATCAAACTGTGGAATGTGTGGAAGTTAGAGCCTATACTTCCAGGTTCAATGATCTTGCCAGACTAGTACCTCGGATGGTGACTCCAACCTACGTTAGGATTGAGAGATATATTCAGGAATTGGCACCCCAGATCAGAGGCATGGTTACCGCATCAAACCCTATCACAATGTAGAGCTCAGTGGGCTAGCTAATTCGTTGATCAATGATGCTATTCGAAGAGGTGTGTTGGTTATGAAAGTATATTAATAATGTACTTTGGTATCCATGACTTGTTTGATTGATAATTGTTGGAAATAATCCAACTTCCATTATCTCCGTCACAAGCGTGCCCTTTTGGTGCGCTTTTAGGGGTGTGACGAAGATTATATATTTAAGGAATCCTATGCATTATCTCAAAGTAGGAAGTGTAGGCAAAGTAGAGGCGGCTGATGACCTAGTCCTAGGTTGTGTAGGTGCTACTGGTGGTACGCGTTCTCTATAAGCCATACGGTTTATGTAAGTGGGTAGAATCCCAGTTACGCGGAGGATCGAGCTCAGGAGGTATGAAAGGCTGATCCAGTCTATCTCGCTAGGAGTTAAGGATGTCGAGGCCAGTTAAATCCCCTATCCGGTACAGGAGAAGTAGGAGGTGAATCAGATCGTGCAGGTCTCTTGCCTAAATTTCTGGACGACGATGCCATGCTGCGAAGTACGTGTTGCGTATGCCACTGAGTATACAGTAAGGAGAGTAAACGATAAGTACTACCAACTGTGCGGTTATAGTCTAGTGTGTGTATGCAACCTAGTTCTCTATAACCAATGGCTCTGATACCAATCTGTCACACCCTCAAAATCCGCGAGCGGGGTTTTACCGCGAGGCGCGTGACGTACCAGGATCTCAGTCATTAGTTACCAAGAACGACTCTATATGATAATAAACAAAACCAGAGTTAACGTTTAAAATACTGCGGTAGCGTTTTTAAAACAGAAAACCCAAAACGCAAAACATACGCGCCCCAAACACAATGTTTAATATGAAAAAAAATATCCCAAATGTGTAAACAAACAATGTAGACAACTCAACGATGCTAGTGTGCGTGCTCCTAGGCAACTGGCAACCTTAACCTGAGAATAGCATACTAAACAAGTCAACACATGGTTGGTGAGTTCAAGAGTTTGCGTTAAAATATAAACCAATCAACAGTTTCCAGAGCATAAGTAGTGTATTGCAATAGATAGCTAGTCTATTAACATAAAAAATTAATCATAGTGATTTCGCGATCGAAGCTGACTGTGTTACGTTTGTTGCCTCCCGTCACGACTTACCGGTCGTGACGAATATGTTAGGACAAAATTGCACCCGTTTGACCTCGAGTCGCACAGGTGGGGCTCGTCAGACCCAGTAGTACTACCCAAGATTTCCCCGCTATTCAATATTAACAATCCGAAAGTGTGAGGACTTTCCATGGTAAATAAAATCGTTTGTGATCAATAGTATGCTATCTCCCCCAAAAGAGATTAGGTAAAATGAGTGGGGCAAGAACTCACCTGATGCGCAACAATAATGACTTAAGAAACTGTGATAGGTGCAAAGACAACTTCAAAGGTCACCTAGAATACAAGAGTACATAAGTACGTGTACACAGAATCAACATGAAACCCTAAGTGTTCTACAAACCAAGACTCAAGGTTTAGAAAGACAAGACACATTTGACCCAGTTGACCCGTTGACCCGTGGTGACATTATAGGTGATAATTCGTTAATACTAACACAACAGCATATCATACATGATCAACATACAACCCAACAATAGTCCTAACATACCCATATGACCCATTACCATGACTTCCACAAACAAGCCAATCAGATAACTATCCCTAACATTCATACAACCAAACAACACATTTAGTCACCTTAGAAATCATCCATGAACACACTAGCATGATCCTAATATCCCAAACATGCTCAAATCATCCAATTCAAGGATTTGCACAAATAAAGTTTCCCTTTTGGGAAAGTTCATCCCAAATTCATCAAACTCACACTACATTCATGAATTCATCAATTATATACCAATTCAAGTCCATGACAACATCTAAACATGATCAACAACACTTAATCATCATGATTCATCAACATTCAACACCAAAAGTTACTATTTTAGCAATGTATGAACTATAACACATCTTCTTGATTTTCAATTGTTCATATCATCAACCTAGCATCTAATCATCATCACAACACATCCATAACATTCATACATCATCCAATCATCAATTCATGCAAATAAAGTTACTATTATTAGTAACCTATGAACATGTATCAAATCATATCTTTCTTTTCTTGCATAATCGACGTTAACTAGCATATATACAATCCAACTAACATAATAACAACATCAAACAACCATCATTAAACATCCAATTTGATCCAAACGCCTCAAACTCACGGCCAAGATGATCATATGAACAAACAACCAAAATCCAAACTTTCTTGCATAATCAACGTTAACTAGCATCACTACAACCTAACTAACATCATAACATCACCAACAACCAAGAATTAACATCCAATTGCAGATTTTCGAACTAGGGTTCGGCCACCATGAAAACCATCAAAACATGTAAAAATCTAACCTTTAAACGTGTAATGGCTTGCAATTGATGATTCTAACTTGTTGTATGCCTTGAAATCGATCAAATTCGAAGGATTACTTGTTCTTGGGCTGAATTCAAGAGGAGAGGGAGAGGGTGCGGTCGCGGCCGATGGGTGGGATTAGGGTTGGAGTTTTGATTTTTTTTATTAAATATCCATAATTACCCTTTTAACCCTTATAATTTGTATTTTATAAAAATTATTTTTGAATAGTTTTTAAATAGTTTTAACTACTAACACAATTATTATTAATCACAAATAACAATCATGCATAATTCCCATTTATCACAAACACACGAAATAAAATGCACGTTTTCACGTTACGCGATAAAATTACAGTTAACATTCAAATCACATAAGCATAACTTAATAATCACATTGTTAACTTAATTATCATCAATTTAACATTACTGATTATTGTTAAGTCACCAACGTTCAACGACAACTAGTGTGTGTGCTCGACACGTGTATGCAAGACTTAACGAACAAACGGAGTTTGGTAACGGAAAATTACCGGATGTCACATTATCCCCATGTTGAAAGAATTTTCGTCCCGAAATTGCGTTACATGGTGAGTGTTCCATCACTGTCTACTGCATTGGCACAAGAAATCGAAATCGTGTGAGTTTTGGATGAGTTGTCACATCATCCCCATGTTGAAAGAAATTTCGTCCCGAATTTAATCAATACCTTCGCCGGCTGGCATCGTCCTTTCGAATAGCTGAGGATACTTAAGCTTCATTTGGTCTTCACGTTCCCACGTGAATTCTGGTCCACGTCTCGAGTTCCAACGAACTTTGACGATGGGTATCTTGCTTTGCTTAAGCGTTTTCACCTCACGATCCATCACTTCGACCGGTTCCTCAATGAACGTAATGTTCGTCTACTTGAACTTCTTCCAGTGGTACGACCATCGTTTCATCCGTTAAACATTTCTTTAGGTTTGAAACATGGAATACATCATGGATTCCACTCAATGAATCAGGTAAGGCTAGTCGATAAGCTACTGGACCAATTCTTTCCACTATCTCAAATGGTCCAACGTATCTCGGATTTAGCTTTCCTCGCTTACCAAACCGAACTACGCCTTTCCACGGTGAGACTTTTAATAAACCTTGTCACCTGTCTGAAATTCCAAAGGTTTCGTCGTTTGTCAGCATAGCTTTTCTGTCTGTCTCGCGCGGCCATGCGGTTTCTTATCTGAACAATCTTCTCAGTTGTCTCGTGTACTAACTCGGGACCCGTTAATTGACTATCACCAATTTCAGCCCAGCAAACTGCGATCTACACTTTCTCCCATATAAAGCTTCAAAGGTGCTGCCTTTATGCTAGTGTGATAACTGTTGTTGTAAGAAAATTCACCAATGGTAGGTGAACTTCCCAGTTATTCCCGAAGTCAATCACACAAGCACGTAACATGTCCTCCAAAGTCTGTATAGTACGCTCGCTTTGACCATCAGTCTGTGGATGATAAGCAGTACTCATATCCAATCGCGTACCTAAAGCTTTCTGCAACGACTGCCAGAAGTGTGATGTGAAACGAGAATCGCGATCAGAAATGATTGAGATGGTACTCCATGCCTCGAAACGATCTCCTTCAGATAAAGTCGGGTTAATTTCTCCATCTTATCTGTTTCCTTTATCGCTAGGAAATGAGCAGATTTTGTCAATCGATCCACGATAACCCATATTGTATCACAACCCTAGAAGTACGAGGTAACTTAGTAATAAATCCATTGATATTTGATCCCACTTCCACATAGGGATCTCGGGTTGTTGTAGTAGACCAGATGGTTTCTGATACTCCACTTTAACCTTCGAGCAGGTCAGACACTTACTCACATAAGTAGCTACATCTGCTTTCATGTTAGGCCACCAATAGTGCGCCTTCAAATCGTGGTACATCTTGTCAGATCCAGGATGTATAGAATACTTGGACTTGTGAGCCTCACTCATGACCAAGTCTCTCAGATTCCTGTAGAGGTACCCATAATCTATCCATGAAATAACGAATCCCATCCGCTTTTACTTCTATTGCTTTTCCATTCCTCGTAACCCTTCTAACTCATGTTTTCTACCTTCAGAGCTTCAGTTTGAGCATCACGGATTTGTTCAGGTAATTGCGTACTAATCGTTAGTTGCAGAGCTCGCACACGTCGAGGTTTAGCAGTCTCTTTTCTACTCAGCGCATCAGCAACTACATTTGCTTTCCCCGGGTGGTACTTAATAGCACAATCATAGTCGTTTAACAATTCCACCCCGTCTTTGCCTCATGTTCAACTCCTTTTGCTCAAAGATGTGCTGAAGACTCTTGTGATCGGTGTAGATGGTGCATTTGGTACCGTACAAGTAATGTCTCCAGATCTTTAAGGCAAAACTACCGCACCCAGTTCCAAGTCATGGGTGGTATAGTTCTTCTCATGAATCTTCAATTGTCTAGAGGCGTAAGCTATCACTTTATCCCGCTGCATCAAGACACATCCAAGTCCTTGAATAGACGCATCGCAGTAGACTACGAAGTCATCACTACCATCCGGTAACGCTAATATTGGTGCGCTACACAATTTATGTTTCAGCAACTGAAAAGCAGATTCCTGACTCTCACCCCATTTGTACGTCGTTCCCTTGTGAGTCAAGGCTGTGAGAGGTTGTGCAATCTTAGAGAATCCTTCAATGAATCGTCGATAATATCCCGCTAATCCAAGGAATTGTCGTATCTCACTTGTGTCTTAGGAACAGACCAATTCTTTATCGCTTCAATCTTAGCAGGATCAACATGTATTCCCTTCTCGTTGACAATATGACCCAAGAATTGTACCTCACGTATCCAGAAATCACACTTAGAAAACTTTGCGTACAGTGTTCCTTTCTAAGTAATTCTAAGATTAAACGTAAGTGCTTCTCATGTTCTTCCTCGGTCCTTGAGTATATCAGTATGTCATCAATAAAGACGATAACAAACTGATCAAGATAGGGTTTGCACACGCGATTCATGAGGTCCATGAATACTGCTGGTGCATTCGTCAACCCAAATGGCATGACCAAAAATTCATAGTGACCATATCGTGTACGGAAAGCAGTTTCGAGATGTCCTCTTCTCGAACTCTCAGCTGATGATACCCAGACCTCAGATCAATCTTAGAGTAATAGCTTGATCCTTGCAGTTGATCAAACAAATCATCGATACGAGGTAAGGGATATCTATTCTTGATAGTAACCTTGTTCAGTTCCCTATAGTCAATGCACATTCGAAATGTACCATCCTTCTTCTTCACAAATAGAACTGGCGCTCCCCAGGGCGACGAACTCGGTCGGATGAACCCTTTATCCAACAACTCTTGTAGTTGGGCAGATAATTCCTGCAGTTCGTTCGGAGCTAACCGGTACGGTGCTCTCGCAATTGGAGCGGCTCCTGGAGTCAACTCAATCTGGAATTCAACTTGACGATGAGGCGGTAATCCAGGAAGGTCTTCCGGAAACACCTCGGGAAACTCACGAACTACGGGATATCCTCTATCTTCTTTTCCTCAGTCTGTTTATCTGTGACGAGTGCTAATATGGCTAGTCGACCCTTTCGTAACAACTTTTGTGCCTTCATGAACGAGATGATGCCTATCACCGCACCACTCCTATCACCTCTGACCGTAAGGACTTCTTCACCAATGGGAATCCGTATGATCTTCTCGTGGCATATGACTTCCGCTTGTTTATCGGAAAGCCAATCCATGCCTACTACCACATCAAAGCTTCCTAACGTAACAGGCATGAGATCTATAGTGAATGTATGACCAGCAAGCTCTATCTTGCAGTCTCTAAGAATATGCGTTACGTGAATCTGTGTGCCGTTAGCTAACTCCACGGTGTATTTAGATTCTAAGGCTGAGGGCATATCACTTAAAAGACTACAGAACCTAGTGGACACGAAACTTCTATCGGCTCCGGTATCGAATAATACAGTAGCAAAACAACCATTAACCGAAAATTTACCAGTTACTGTTGTAGGATCGTTTAGAGCCTCACCTGAGCCAATGACGAAGGCTCTTCCTTTGGCTCCATATTGTTTCCACCATTGTTGTTGCCATTACCATTGTTGTTGTTATTGTTGTTGCCATTGTTATTATTGTTGTTGTTCCCATTGTTGTTGTTACCATTACCATTCCTCTTAAGCTGGGGACAGTTGCGTTTGTAATGGCCTTCTTTTCCGCACTCAAAACAACCTTTCGGAGTGTCTTGTGATTGTTGAGGCTTCTTCATCATTCACCCCGACAGTCTTTGGCTGCGTGACCAATCTTCCCACAACGTTGACACTTGAAGTTATCACACCGACCCACATGGTGGTAGTTACACCGGTTGCACTCGGCAGTCTTCCACCATACCCACCGGGTCCTTGATTTGAGGGAGTCGCCTGGTTGAAGCTTCGGTTGTTATCGAACTTCCGTTGCTGTTGCTGACTTGCTGCTGTTGTTGAGGTTGAGATTGGCTGCTGGATGACGATCCCTTGTTGCTTGAACCATCCCACTTGCGTTTCTGGTCGGGCACGCTTGCCACCGCACCCCGTTGGGTACCGACCTTGCTCAAACTGCCTGGTCAGTCAGCCTGTGGGCTGTTCGGATAGCTTGTTGTATGGTAGTGGGGTTAGAAGCAGTTACCATACTTTGAATTTCAGGCACCAATCCCCGTATATAATGCTCCACCTCTTGTGCATTTCATTCACCATCCCTGGGCATAAAGTGGCTAACTCATGAGTACGAGTCGTGTAGGCTTCAATTTCTGAGCCTTGCATTTTGAGTTGCCAGAACTCAATCTCCAGTTTCTGCACTTCATCCGGGGGCAATTCTTCAGTCATGATTTCTTTGAATTCATCCCAAGGTAGTTCATTGGCCATGGCTTGACCCAGCATTTGTACCTGGGCATTCCACCAGGAATGCTGCGCCTTCCAATGTCCTGGTGGCATACTTCACCTGATCAGCAGGCGGCAGTTGCATTTCGCGAAGACAGACTCTGTCTTCTCAAACCACCTTACAAGCCCTACAGCTCCTTCCGTCCCGCTGTAGGTATGGGGTTTACAGTCCATGAAGACTTGTAGGTGCATGGTGGTGGTCCTGTTTTGACAACCCAAACATTAGTCAGATATCCTAGACAAATAACTAGGATAATCAGTTTAACCTCTTGTTATCATTTACCTGCTGGTTGTCCCGGTTGGGCAGCAGCCACTGCCGCCTGAACATGTTCATAATTAATGCCGCCAATTCCGCAGGCGTCATGTTTATGGCTCCGGCTCCACGGCCTCCGGCGCCACGTCCACGACCACGCCCACGTCCTCGTCCACGTGCGTCCATATTTCACTTTAAAATTCACAATACAATAATGAGTACATCCAACACATTAATCTCATCAAGGTACAGTAAACAATAAGAATAATGCATTCACCACACCACAACATTTATAACAGAAATAATAATCAAAGATAAATAATTTGCAATTGAGTCACAAATATTCCATCAATGTCAAAATTTAAGTTTGTCAGTTGGGTGGGAAACAACCCTTCCCACATAGGTTTCAAAGAAAAGAAACACTACATAGTCCAAGTCATTTAAAAGTGGATCAGTCCAGTACATCAGATCCATCACTGTCCTCATCCATCTCTACTGGTTCTTCTTCGGGGGCTTCCTCGGGTTCTTCTTCTGGGTCTTCCTCATCAGGGTCCACCAAAGGTGCAGGGGCTTCAGCAATCTGAAGTGCTGCTAGCTGTGCCTCCAAATCAGCAAACCTATCATCACCACTATGTTATGGTGATCTGTGCATCCATGCGCTCACTAAGTGTACCACGTTGCCTGCCAGCGTATGATGTCCACCAATGGCCATCGAAAGTCGCTCCTGAAGCGTATCTACCTGGTAACGCAGCTGACGCATCTCAGATCGTAATGCAGAGTTCTCATCAGTGAGTCCTCTAATCCGCTGTCGCTCTGTGTCCAGTGTGGCTACTAGGGCTGCAAATGCCTGCTCCAGAGGATGCTCAAGTAGGAAGTGTAGGCAAAGTAGAGGCGGTGATGACCTAGTCCTAGGTCGTGTAGGTGCTACTGGTGGTACGCGTTCTCTATAAGCCATACGGTTTATGTAAGTGGGGTAGAAATCCCAGTTACGCGGAGATCGAGCTCAGGAGGTATGAAAGGCTGATCCCAGTCTATCTCGCTAGGAGGATAAGGATGTCGAGGCCAGTTAAATCCCCTATCCGGTACGGGAGAAGTAGGAGGTGACTCAGATCGTGCAGGTCTCTTGCCTAAATTTCTGGACGACGATGCCATGCTGCGAAGTACGTGTTGCGTATGCCAATGAGTATACAGTAAGGGAGTAAACGATAAGTAACTAACAACTGTGCGGTTATAGTCTAGTGTGTGTATGCAACCTAGTTCCCTATAACCAATGGCTCTGATACCATCTGTCACACCCTCAAAATCCGCGAGCGGGTTTTACCGCGAGGCGCGTGACATACCAGGATCTCAGTCATTAGTTACCAAGAACGACTCTATATGATTAATAAACAAAACCAGAGTTAACGTTAAAATACTGCGGAAGCGTTTTTAAAAACAGAAACCCAAAACAGCAAATTATGCGCCCCCCCAACACAAATGTTTAATAGAAAAAAAATATCCCAATTTGTAAACAAACATGTAGACAACTCAACGATGCTGGTGTGCGTGCTCCTAGGCAACTGGCAACCTTAACCTGAGAATAGCATACTAAACAAGTCAACACATGGTTGGTGAGTTCAAGAGTTTGCGTTAAAAAATAAACCAATCAACAGTTTCCAGAGCGTAAGTAGTGTATTGCAATAGATAGCTAGTCTATTAACATAAAAATATTAATCATAGTGATTTCACGATCGAAGCTGAATGTGTTACGTTTGTTGCCTCCCCGTCACCACTTACCGGGTCGTGACGAATATGTTAGGACAAAATTGCACCCGTTTGACCTCGAGTCGCACAGGTGGGGCTCGTCAGACCCAGTAGTACTACCCAAGATTTCCCCGCTATTCAATATTAACAATCCGAAAGTGTGAGGACTTTCCATGGTAAACAACACTATATCAATATTATACACACTCATAATAAAAGCGTTTGTGATCAACAATATGCTCTCTCCACCAAAAGAGATTAGGTAAAATGAGTGGGGCAAGAACTCACCTGATGCGTAACAATAATGACTAAGAGAACTGGTGATAGGTGCAAAGACAACCCTTCAAAGGTTACCTAGAATACAAGAGTACATAAGTACGTGTACACAGAATCAACATGGAACCCTAAGTGTTCTACAAACCAAGAGACTCAAGGTTTTAGAAAGACAAGACACATTTGACCCAGTTGACCCATTGACCCGTTGGTGACATTATAGGTGATAATTCGTTAATACTAACACAACAGCATATCATACATGATCAACATACAACCCACAATAGTCCTAACATACCCATATGACCCATTACCATGAATTCCCACAAATAGGCCAAATCAGATAACTATCCAACTAAACATTCATACAACACAAACAACACATTTAGTTACCTTAGAAATCATCCATGAATACACTAGCATGATCCTAATATCCCAAACATGCTCAAATCATCCAATTCAAGGATTTGCACAAATAAAGTTTCCCTTTTGGGAAAGTTCATCCCAAATTCATCAAACTCACACTATATTCATGAATTTATCAATATATACCAATTCAAGTCCATGACAACATCTAAACATGATCAACAACACTTAATCATCATGATTCATCAACATTCAACACGAAAAGTTACTATTTTTAGCAATGTATGAACTATAACACATCTTCTTGATTTTCAATTGTTCATATCATCAACCTAGCATCTAATCATCATCACAAACACATCCATAACATTCATACATCATCCAATCATCAATTCATGCAAATAAAGTTACTATTATTAGTAACCTATGAACAATGTATCAAAATCATAGCTTTCTTGCATAATCGACGTTAACTAGCATATATACAATCCAACTAACATAATAACAACATCAAACAACCATCATTAAACATCCAATTTGATCCAAAATCGCCTCAAACTCACGGCCAAGATGATCATATGAACAAACAACCAAAATCCAAACTTTCTTGCATAATCAACGTTAACTAGCATCACTACAACCTAACTAACATCATAACATCACCAAACACCAAGAATTACATCCAATTGCAGATTTTCGAACTAGGGTTCGGCCACCATGAAAAACCATCAAAAACATGTAAAATCTAACCTTTAAACGTGTAATGGCTTGCAATTGATGATTCTAACTTGTTGTATGCCTTGTAATCGATCAAATTCGAAGGTGATTACTTGTTCTTGGGCTGAATTCGAAGAGGAGAGGGAGAGGAGTGCAGGTCGCGGCCGATGGGTGGGATTAGGGTTGGAGTTTTGATTTTTATTTATTAAATAATCCATAATTACCCTTTTAACCCTTATAATTTGTATTTTATAAAAATTAAGCTTTTTGAATAGTTTTTAAATAGTTTTTAACTACTAAACACAATTATTATTAATCACAAATAACAATCATGCATAATTCCCATTTATCACAAAACACACGAAATAAATATGCACGTTTTCACGTTACGCGATAAAATTACAGTTAACATTCAAATCACATAAGCATAACTTAATAATCACATTATTAACTTAATTATCATCAATTTAACATTACTGATTATTGTTAAGTCACCAACGTTCAACGACAACTAGTGTGTGTGCTCGACACGTGTATGCAAGACTTACCGGAACAAACGGAGTTTGGTAACAGAAAATTACCGGATGTCACATCTGAGCACTATTCAGGCGCATGAGAAACCTTCCATGAGTCTGACACTTGGAAACTTCCACAATATCCATCTGAACACTGTTTATGCACATTATCGCTTTTCATGCACATTATCTCAACACTTAGTCAAATTTTTTAATATCACCCAAAATACACATTAATTACCCTCAAATTTGACAATATCAAATTGTTTTTGTGTAAAATCACCATGAATCATTTGAAACTCATATTTTCATTTTTAATCATGAATTTTCAATTAAAACACCACCAAGCACCTTTTGAAAAACACTTTGAATCAATTTTCTAATTTTTCAAATACTTTCCTGTCATTTTAGTCTCTATTTTGAAACTTTTACAACACCATAGTCTTGTTTTGTTTGCAAGAAGCTCTTCCACTTATTTTAAATTCTTTTCTGGTTCATTTTTACATCATATCACACACACTCATGCTTGAATTTCAGCTTCATCCTTCCATCCAAAGTACTTAACTTTTTTATTTCTTTTTCACATTTTTACACTTTTCATTGATTTTCTCTTTTACATTTTACTCCCCCTAAACTTTTAAGTTAAAAATTTAGAAGTTTCTTTTATTTTGCAAGTAGAGCAAACTAATCATTATCAACATGCCTGCACACAGAAAATCATGCAAAAATCAAAATTAAAGCAGAAGAAAAATCTACTATACATAATTGAATTACATGCCTGCAGTGAGATCATATCAGTTAAGATCAGCTCTTTAGAATTAAAATAAATGGTGGATATTCATGGATAGTGATTAAATCCTAATCAAGTGTGTTCCAGGTCAGCGTTCCAGCAGCAGAGGAGAATTGAGATCTAAGGAGAGAAAATGAGTGCTTTTGGCAAGATAATCAGCACACTTACTTTTTCAATTCTTGGATTGATTAAGTTACAATTAGATATGACATTATGTAAGTCACACTTAGACTTAGAGAGCTCAACTCTCTTCAAGATTTGCAAGAAAACACTTTTCTCAACTTATTAACCTGACATATACTTATAACCAGATCTCATGTTTAAATTGTACACATTGGCATCTTTTGCATCAAGTGAGAGTGTCCAGGTCTGTAATGACTTACAACAAAAGATATCCCGTCACTTCAGGTCTATGATGACTCATACAAGAGAAGTGAATAGATGCTTTAAATAACTAGAGCTCATGGTTATTCTTATCGCAATGATCCATTTATGATGATATCGTAATGCAATGATCAATTCAAACACAAAGTAATCAAACACAATCAATTACTTAAAAATTTAATAGATTTCATTGATAGAAAATGCTTAGGATACAAAGTGTAAGAGTGAGTCACAGTTGGTCAATCTGTTCTAACTGTTTTGTTTTCTAGGTCTTTGATTCCCTCTATTTGGTTTTTGGTTAGTTCGTACTCGTACCCTACACAATACATAAACTATCCTATTTATACTATCAAAGAAAAACATGGAACATATATTTACAAAATAAGTTCCTATACTATGACAAAATACAGAAGACTATTGTTATCTTTTAAGAGCTCTAACAATACTCCCCGTAAGATTTGCATTGGCTTTAGTCCAACATGAACTCTTTTGGTTCATCTTTGATCATGAACACAGGCTTCTCTTTGTAGAGTTCCATCTCTTGCAAAGCCTTCTTGATCGCAGACTTTAACTTCTTTCAAAGATTCTATGATCTGCTCAGCGCTCAAGTTCTCAGAAAAGACTGTAGCATATTTTTGTTAAATTTTACCTTCACCTAACACATGAATAGGTGAATGAGCAACAACTTTGATAACCTCGAGTGAAGAGTCCTCGGCACTCATATCCTCTTGTACCTATATATCACATGGATTAACAGGTAACAATCAAATGTTGAGTGAATGAATGTATTGGGAGTGAGAATGTGTGAATCAGAGTGTTGTGTTTGAGTTTGTGAATGAGTGAATGAAAACTACAAGTGTTGAATATATATAAGTGTAAACATTCTTTGGCTCATGAGCACTGTGAAGGCACATGAGGCTAAGTTTCACACTGAATCTTTAGACTCATGAGCACTGTTCAGAAGCTTGGGCACTGTTCAGAAGCTTGGGCACTGTTCAGGCGCTTGGGCACGGTTCAGGCGCATGAGACTTGATGAAACGCCTAACACTTAGAGTAATCATCACCTTCAAACGTCTAACCACATTGGAAAGTTTGAAACTGTTTAGGCGCATGAGCATAATTTGATACGCCCAACAGTTAACCATTTTCAGCAACATGACAACTGTTTAGGCGCATGTACTTGAACAAAACGCTTAACACTTGTACAAATTCCTGAAATTCATCATACTCCTGATTTAGACTTTTGAGCACTATTCAGGCAAATTAAAAACCTTCCATGAGTCTGACACTCTGAAATTTTCACATCCATCTGAACACTATTTATGCACATTATCACTGTTCATGCACATTGTCTCAACACTTAATATACATTAATTATCCTCAAATTTAACAATCAAATTGGTTTTGTTTAAAAACACCATGAATAATTTGAAACTCATATTTTCATTTATAAACATGAATTTTCAATTTAAACACCACCAAGCACATTTTGAAAAACACTTTGAATCAAAATTTTAATATTTTTCACACAATTTCTCGTCATTTTAGTCTTTATTTTAAAACTACATGAAGCTTTTGCACTTATTTTGAATTCTTTTCAGGTTCATTTTTACATCATATCAAACACACACATGCTTGAATTTCAGCTTCATCTTTTCCATCAAAAGCACTTAATTTTTTCATTTCTTTTTCACATTTTGACACTTTCCATTGATTTTCTCTTTTACATTTTTACTCCCCCTAAACATATAAATTCACAAAATTAGAAGTTTCTTTTATGTTGCAAGTAGAGCAAACTAATCATTATCAACATGGCTGTACACAGAAAATCATGCAAAAATCAAAATTAAAGCAGAAGAAAATTCTACTATACATAATGGAATCATATGCTTGTAGTGAGATCATATCAGTTAAGATCAACACATTACAATAAAATAAAATGGTGAATAGACATAGAAAGTGATTAAATACTGATCAAGTGTGTTCCAGGTCAGCGTTCCCACAGCAGAGGAGACACGAGATCTAAGGACAAAAAATGAGTGCTTTTGGCAAGAGAATCAACACACTTACTTTTTCAATTCTTGTATTGGTTAAGGTATGATTAGATATGACATTATGTAAGTCACACTTAGACTTAGAGAGCTCAACTCTCGTCATGATATGCAAGAAAGCACTTTTCTCAGCTTATTAACCTTACATATACTTATAACCAGATCTCATGTTTAGGTTGTGCATATTGGCATCTTTTGCATCAAGTGAGAATATCCAGGTCTGAAATGACATACAACAAAGGATATCTCGTCACTTTAGGTCTATGATGACTCATAACAGAGAAGTGAATAGATGCTTTAAATAAATAGAGCTCATGATTATTCATATCGCCACCAGGTGTGAGGTTGTGACTTTACAAGCAATCAATTTGAGAAGTCAACACTACTCATTGGTACTAAAATGGACAAACACGAATGCATGATTGATTTAGTTTGATCACAAGAATTTACTTTTTCAGTATAATTGCATGATCTTACCTGCACATCATAGCTAATCATGTCAGACTTTAGTGGCAAGCGAAGTATGCAACTGATCAGAACTAATGTATCTATCATTTCTCACCAATTGCAAAGATAGATTCGGTCCAAAATAATTAACTAAAAAATAAACTCTATTTTTGTGGGTTTTTTTATACTTTTCTCTGTTGATTTTGCAATGTTCTATTTTTGTATTTGCTTTTTCATTTTCTATTAAACATGCACACACAATATATACAATCAGGCAGTTAAGTTTGACAGTTTTCTCTATAAATCATCTAAATCAGCAAAGGGAGGGTTCTATTCATTTATATGATCCAGACAACTCAATTACTCAAAACCAGTACTAAAAATGGTTAATAAGTCCAATTGACTCAACCAAATACTCAAAACGACCTGGTAAAAAGGCTTTTGTAAATAGGTCAGCTAACTGTTTTTCACTTGTAATTTGAATGAAAATGATTAAACCTTTTTTAAAGGTATCTCTAAGTAAATGATATCGAATTTCGATATGATTTGTTTTTGAGTGCTGGACAGGATTTGCTGTAACAAACATAGCAGCTGTGTTATCAATGTAAATAGGAGCTTTAAGAAAATTGAACCCGTAATCTAGCTGTTGTTTTTGTAAGCAAAGGATTTGAGAACATCCTGCTGAAGCAGGTATTTACTCAGCTTCTGTGGTTGAAAAGGAGACATTTGTTTGTTTCTTACATTACCACGAGACTAATCTGGGACCTAAAAACTAACAACCACCCGTCGTAGATTTAAGATCTTGGGAACATCCTCCATAATCACTATCTGTATATCCATGCAACTCGAAGTTTCATTCATAAGGATTCCACAACCCTAAAGTCGGCTTCGTTTGAGATACCTGAATATTCGTTTAATAGCGATTAGGTGAGATTCCTTCAGGTCAGATTGGTACCTGGCATAGACACAAACAACATACATTATATCAGGTCTAGAAGCAATAAGATACATCAAAGAGCCAATCATAGATCTGTATAGAGTTTGGTGAACTGATTTTCCTTTCGGATCAGGTTCAATCTTGGTATTTACGTTAGCTAGAGTTCTGATGGATTGACAATCTTTTAGTTTATATTCCTTTAATAGTTTTTCAACGAATTTCCTGAGATTAATAAAAATTCCATCTGCGGACTGCTTCACCTGAAGACTAAGGAAAAAGTTAATTTCTCCTATAGAACTCATTTGGGAACAAGACTTCATGATTTCATCAAATTCATTACATAATTTCGGACTTGCAGAACCGAATATGATATCATCAACATACACTTGAACACATAAGAGATCATCAGTATCCTTCTTTATAAACAAAGTAGGATCAATTTTCCCTCGCATGTATCCATGCTGGATCAAATGTTGTGATAACGTTTCATACCAAATTCTAGGGGCTTGATGGAGACCATACAATGCTTTACTAAGCTTGTACACACTTAAAACCTGGAGGTTGCTTTACATACACATCATCAGTGATTGGTACATACAAGAAAGCACCTTTAACATCCATCTGATACACCTTGAATTTCATGTATGATGCATAAGCAAGGAAGACACGAATTGATTCAAGTCTTGCGACTGGAGCAAATACTTCATCATAATCTATTCCTTTTTCTTGGGTGTAACCTTGTGCAACGAGTCTCGTTTAGTTATGAACAACAATTCCCCGATCGTCTGACTTGTTTTTGAACAACCATTTTGTGCCTATGGCATTTTCTCCTTCAGGTAAATCCACAAGCTTCCACACTTCCAGTTTGCGGAATTGCAATAACTCTTCTTGCATTGCCTTAATCCAACTATTGTCCTTTAATGCTTCGGTGATGTTTTTAGGAACAATTTGAGATAGAAAACATGAATATAAGCAGAGGATTGCTTGTTTTGAATGACTTCTCGTCTTTCTCTCATTCAATGGACCGATAATCTGAGACGTAGGATGGTTCTGCTGAATACGAGATATAGTAATCTCATTTCCATGAACATTAACATCCAGATTAGATTGGTTCATGTTGGAAAGCTGATGCAATAAGTTCGAAGTATGTGGATTGAAATTACGAACTTGAGTTGGTGAGTTGATAAAGTAATCAAGATTATCAGTAACAACTACATCATCAGAAACCGATGATGTTTTGGACTCAGGTTGTACAATTTCAGGACCATCATTAGGAATAGGTTGTGAAACAATGGGATTTTTAGAAACGGGATGTGCTTGTGCTTGTTGAGAGTGAGATTGATCATGAGATTCAGAACTAAATACAGGATCTTTAACAAATGAAAAGAATGGGTAATCTGGGCTAGAATCATCCATATCATCAGAATCAGAATCATCACTAAAAGATCCAAGATCTCCTTGTTCCCTTTTCTCACCTGGAGAGTCAAACAAGTTAGAATTAAAGGAGTTTGTTAAAGAATCTAAATCAAACAACCAAGCTGGACCATTTGCAACTGATGGAAAAAAGATTTCAAAAAATTTAACATCAAAAGTTTCAAGAACAATATTCGTCCTAGAGTTATAAACTCTAAAGGCTTTTGAAACTGACGAATATCCAACAAAAATATCCATCATCAGATTTTTCATCAAATTTTCCTAGATGGTAACTTGAATTTAAAATCAAAACTGGACAACCAAATGATTTAAGAAAATCTATATTAGGTTTCCTACTAAACATCAACTCAAAAGGAGTTTTCTATTTATCTTTCACATGCAATGTACGATTCTGTACAAAGCATGCAGTGGATATGGCTTCATCCCAGAAAGTAATTGGAATCTTTGCATCTGCTAACATGGAACGTGCGGCCTCAATCAAAGTTTTGTTTTTTGTTTCAGCAAATCCATATTATTGTGGAGTTCTAGGAGCACAGAACTGATGAGCAATTCCTTTTTCTGCACAAAACATGTCAACATTGGCATTTTTAAATTCATTTCCATTATCGCTTTTGATAATTTTCACCTTTTGTTCCAATTGATTTTCTTTTTTAATGATGAATTCTTTTAAAAATTCAGCAGTTTTAGATTTAGCATGCGAAAAGAAAACCCATGAAAATCTTGTAAAGTCATCGATGATAACTAAACAATAATATTTCTTTCCAATACTCTGCACATTTGTTGGTCCGAATAGGTCCATGTGCAACATCTGGAGATGCTTGGAATTTAAGTTTATCAGCTTGGGCTTATAAGACGCTCTGTGTTGCTTTCCTTTTAAACATGTTGAGCAGTGATCTGTTGTATAGAACTTCTTTGTTGAAAGATGCAGGACCGGTAAGGGTACTTAAGATTGCAATTAGCTTCACAATAGGTGTGATCTTAAATCACTTAACCACTCAAATAATGAACTGGTAACTTCACTGATGATACAAAGCTACACAAGTAATATTAAAGAGACAGAACTATAAGAACAAGAACAAAGTCATAAGAACACAAGATTCAGTTTTGAAGGAAGTTGGATATTGATTCTTTAGTTCTATTACAAGTGTTTGCAAGTATATCAAATTACAAGAACCGGGGACTATTTATACTACAACCTACAACCATCAATATGCAAAAAGACAGTTGGAATTTTGACTAATCTAGACAACAAGATCAATCTACATTCAAAAGGTAGATTGACTTTTGACTAGTGACTATGACATCCCATAGCTCACTAACTAAATCTAATACAGACAAGTCTACAGGAACAAAAGTGGGAAATTACAGTCAAAGACTTTTTCTACTGTTTGATAAAGTATGGAAGTTTCATCAACTAATGTTAGCAGGTGAGTATTCAGAGCAGCAAAAGAAAGTACATCAGCTTTATCAAAACTAACTCAAATAAAGCATCTTTTCTCTATCTTCAGAAGAAATCTGTCTTCACAGCAAAGTGGCTTCGGAAGACTTTGTCTTTTGAAACTTCGGAAGACTTCATCTTTGGCTTCGGAAGAAATAAGTCTTTGGCTTCAGAAGATTTCACACTTGTAATAATTTTATGATAAGTGTGAAACTTCCAAAGTAACTTCTTCTGAATTGTTGGCTTTGGAAGATTTTACACTTAGACTTATTTATGAGTGTAAAACATCCGAAGCTAGTTCATCTTTGTTCCTTAGTGCATACAGGAAGACTTGGTTGTTCTGGTATCCTTTGGTTGCATCAGCCTTTAATCTTCAGATGTTCCTTACAAACTCCCCCAAGGCTGATGCTACCAAAACAGAGAAGTTCTTCAGATTTTGATAGTCCATATTAGGATCTTCAGTAGACCTTTCTTCATCATTAGATCTGGATCCTTCAGGCTTAATAGAGCCTTCTCATGTCATAAAGATCATGCAGAGGAAGTTCAAGCATGTCATTTTTGAAGTAGACATGTTGTTCTCCCTGGTCTCTTATGACATACCACCTGTCTGGATTTTCAATATAAGTCCAGGACAGAATTTGTCTTCCAACAGCAAGAGGCCCTACTATGATTAGAGTTTGTTGAGAGACCTCTTCATGCACTTCCTCAGGATGGTCTGAGACATCCTAAGATTGGGAGGTGGATGAATTTCTTCTCTTTTTCTTTGAAATAGATCTTCTTTTAGCCATCCTTTTTCCCTCCTTGATTTCTTCAACTGAGAGGACTGTTCTTGAATACCAGTTGGTTCTGTTATGTCTCTCTTAGTTGGGTTCTCCTCTCTCATAGGTTCAGAAGGAGAGAGAGGAGGACCCTGATATGGGTCAGAAGATGAAGTTGGCTCAGATGCCGCTCCAGGTTCAGGTTGTGTTGTCTCAGTAGGTTCAACCTTCACCTCAACTTCAAGTTGAGCTGGACTTGGTGGAGAATGCAAGTCCACCAGCTCTCCCTTCTTTATCTTTTGCTTGATCACCCTAATATGCTCATCCATTATGGATAAAGACATAAGACAAAGCCTCCTTCCGGAGAACCCCTACAGCTTCAAGAAGCTCATCATCTTTTGTCTGTCAGCAGACTTCTTTTGGCTTTTATGGATGATGGCTCTTGACTTTACAGCTTCTTCCCTTAATCTCTTCCTTGCAGCTCTCCTTTCTCTTTTGGCTTGTTCTTCCAGCTGCTTGTTGTATTCAAACTTTATGTACTCATGTGATAAGGGAAGAAGTGTAGGTGCCTGATAGAGACCTGTGGCACTTAGGTAGTTGATCAGTTTTAGTCTTTCTTCTTCATTAACTACCTGAGGTTGTTCAGTTGCCACAGTCTCTAGCTCAGGACTTTCTTGAACTGGGGAGAGGACAAGAGCATTTTTGTAGACTCTTTTCAGCCTCCTTTGTTCTTTGACTTTGAGGAGCAGTTTTGCATTCTCTGCCTCCCTCCTCTCCTTTGACAACTCAATGTCAGCTAGTTCATTCAGCTCCTCAAAGGGGAGAGAGATGAGTTCATCAATATTGTAGTTTCTGGTTCCCAGGTAGTTTAACCTAGCTGCCTTAAACTCATCTTCTTGAGTGTTCGGCCTGGGGGCAGCCCAGATTGTAGCTTCCATGAACCTTGGGGAAACACTTGAACTCTCTCCTCTTAGCTTCCTCTTCCTCTCTCTCTTCTCCTCCTCTATCTCCTCAGGAGTTAACTTCCTTTTTCCTTTGTCAACCACATGCCTTGGTGACCTTGGGTGGAGAGAGCTTTAGCCTTCATTGCTTGATTCAGCTGTCAAACTCTGGCCAGAGAGAGGTTGTGAAACACCATCACCAGCTGGTGCCTCATTGAGGGTAAAGGGTGTAGAAGGAGATCCTATCTCAAGGTTCACAGGATCAACCTCTAGGCCTTCAGTCAAGGATTTCCCTTCGAAGTTAATCTTAGGGTCCACCTCAACTTCCAGTTGACTAAAGGCCTCAGCTACTACCCTTTGTTTATATAATCTTGATCTCTATTTGAATTCTTCTAGCACCCTGTCTTGTATCCGGTCAACAAATCTGGCAGCTTGTCTATTATTGATAGGGTTGACAAGTGGCAGATCCACCAGATATGTACTCTCATAGAAACTTAGGTGTGAAATTTTGAAAATTTCTAGTTGACCCTAAGCTCTAGAGATTACAAGAGCTCTCCTATTGCTGTCATACCCCCAACCCATGATTAGATTCTCAGAAGGGGCAGACATTGCTCTTGGAATTCCCTCCTCAAACAAATGTTGAAAAAGCAAGTCTAGATCTTTGACTTGAGGAGGTTGCTGAGTGTGGACAACAGCAAGAGAGGATGGTGATTCCTTTATGTCCACACTCTGGGAAGAACTCCTAGGTTCTGTGACTATTAGGATTTCCTCCCCCTTTTTAGTAGCATCACCCTCTTACATAGGTGAGCTGGGTGACAGATTTATAACAATCACAGGTTCTTGTGGCCCTGGTGAGTTTTCCTCATTGGTCTCTCAGCTAACTAGCCCTTGAGATCGGTGATCTCAAGTTGCTGGTCATTGACCCTTTTCAGCAAGAAAGTCACTTGAGATTCCAAGTGACTTATCTTTGAAACCAAGTAAGTGCATGTATTTGTCAGTAGGTGCACTCTTTGTTTCAGACTCCCCTCATCTTCAAATGAAGAATCATTAGGGGATGAGAGAATTGGACCTAAGTTTTCTTCCTCACCACTAGTATGTGGTTCTTGGCTACTGGATTTCCCTTTCCACTTGACAACTTCCAGAGAAGTGTCAATAGGCTGGGTTGCCATGGTTGAGGTCCTAGTTATGTAATCACTTGCCAAAGTGAGAGCCTCTTCCATATGGGTCTCTTGAACAAGTTCAGGAAGATCCACCTTAGTAGGGGGTTGCTGATGTGGGCTAGAAATGGGAGAAACATGAGTACTCATCTCTCCTAGAGTGTGGGAAGAGAGGAGAGATTCATGGTACTTGCTAAAGCCCAAATCTTCATCAGAGTAAAAGTCAAGGCTGGAGATGGGTCGGTTAAGGTCTAGAGGTTGGGGATGGTAGCTGTCCCCAGAAGGTTGATCACTTAAGTGTGGAGACTCAGAGTGATGGCTTAAGGCTGGTTGTGGGGTTGTGAGCTCATCAGGCTGAGCATGAGGAACCTCAGCACCAACCATTTCAAGGATGGGAGCGGTGTGCTCCTTAAGGGAAGTGGGACCTCAAGATTCTATTTCCTCCTGTATGGGTTGTGATATATGTGCCTGCACATGCTCAGTAGCAAGTGTAGGGGTTCGTTTATGCTTTCTAGTGTAGGTGATGGTGATGGTAGGCTGTGTTTGAGGTGGTTGAGAGGTGGAGGGTGTGGGATCAACACTAGCTGGTGCTTCTAGGTTGTCACCCTAAGCAATGAGATCAAACATTTTTGGGACAAGGGCTGTTTCTACCCCTGAGAAGCCAACAGTTGCTTCTTCAAGATTTTGAAAATGTCAGGCCTTATTTGTCCTAATTTAAGAATATTACCTGTCCCCCTCAACTGTGAGCCCAATTCACAGTTAAGAATGTGTTGAACATACATGGGGAACATGTAATACTCTAAGGAGTCCAAGTTAGCAAGCAAATTTGTGTAAACAAATTGAGAGTACCTAAACTTGACTCCCTGTACCATCCCATGGACTATGAAGGAGAGGTCTTCTGGAACTTGATCCCATCCCCCATGTTTGTTAGATAAACTATGTATGATGACATGGAGGAGGTATTTCCACTGGGATGAGACCTTCCCCTTCCTGAAGGTTTTGACTGAGAAGTCACCTTCATAGCCCATCTGCTGGAATGAATGGTTGACAACATCTTTTGGGAAGGATAGTTCACCTGCTTCATCATCCAGCTACAAATGAGTGTTTATGATGGCTGGAGTGATAAAAATAGTTCTCCCCTGCACTGTAGCAGCCGGTTCCCTCTCCCCATCGATGGTGACCTCTTGACAGGTCCGCCAGAATTCAAGCAACTGATCCTTATAGAGAGGAGGTTCGATTGTAAGGGAGGTGAGGTAGTGAGACGAAGAAAGGTACCTACACACGTCGGAGAAACTTGGATCCTTCTCAGAGTGCAACAAGGCAACTTGATTGTGTTGCTTGTGTAGGTGCATGGAGAAGTTTAGGTCGTTTCTACGATCGATGTTGGCCATTTAGGTGAAGCTTATCAGTGAAGAAAGGAAGAAGAAGGTGAATTTTGGGAGAATTTAGGTTAAAGATTTGTGAGAGTAGAGAGATGAAGTGGAACCGTTGAGAAGATATATGCTGTGGATTTGAGTCAAAGTTAACACAAAAAGATAAACTTTAAAATCCGCAAGTGGGTCCCACTTCTGAAAAAGCGCCCAAAGAGTTAGTTTTCTTGGATGTTGCAAATCTTTCGAAGGTATGTTTGCTTCGAAAGCTATTCAGCAAAGCTTCCGAAGGCAATTTTGCTTCGGAAGATATTTCAAAGAGTTATGAAAATTTGGCTTCGGAAGAAATATACTTATAGAAATTTCTTCCAACGTATGTTTCGCTTCGGAAGAACTAAGTCTGAAAAAATTATTATCCTTGGATAATAAATCTTCCGAGACTTAATTGCGTTCGGAATTCATTTGTCCTTAGAATGCATTTAAGTACTTATAAGCAAATTTAAGCTTCGAAAAATATTTCAAGAATTTCTTTCGAAGGTAAACTCTCATAACTAGTTAAATGATATAAAGACATAAATTTCTTCCGAAGGCAATTTGAGTTCTGCCGAGACAAAATAATAGATTTTTGCAAATCTAAGGAATATCATTTGAAGTTTTAATTTACCTCTAAAGAGAACTGGGCTTATGAGGGTGATCTAATAGACAACTTAGGACACACAATTTTAAGAAATAAGGTTGATTAAGTGTTTAAAGAAAATCTATTCAAAGTTAATCATCCCAATAGCTGATATAAGATATTTAAATCTCTGTTCATCAAAGGCTTTGGTGAACAGATCAGCGTACTGTTCATTTGTGTTAACTTTGATTAGTTTGATTAATCCTTTTTCAAAATTATCTCGAATCAGATGATACCTGATGTTGATGTACTTGGTCCTTGAGTGCTGCACAGGATTCTCTGTTATAGAGATGGCACTGTTCTTGTCTATATGGATAGGAGTCTCCTTCAAAATTAAACCCATAGTCTAGCATCTGAATCTAAATCCACAGCACTTGAGCACAGCAGCTTGCAGCATCAATGTATTCAGCTTCAGCAGTCGATGCAGACACACAGGATTGCATCTTGCATTGCCAAGAGACTATCCTTCGACCAAGGAATTGACATCCCCTAGATTTAGACTTTGCAGTCATGTTGCAGCCACCATAGTCACTATCTGTATAAGCATAGAGATTAAAGTCTGAGTTATTTGGATACCAAAGGCCAAGTTTAGGGTCACCTTTGAGGTGTCTAAGAATTTTTTTGACAGTAACTAGGTGTGACATCTTGAGGTTGGCTTAATATCTTGCACATATGCATGTGGCAAACATGATATCAGGTCGGCTAGCAGTAAGGTACATAAGAGACCTAATCATAGCCCTATAGAGATGTTCATCAACACATTCCCCCTCAAAATCACGACCAAGGGAGTGGTTTTTGGCTATGGGTGTCTTTGCAACCTTACAATCAGTCATCTTGAATCTTGTAAGTATGTCTTGTACATATTTTGACTAACTAATGAAGATGCCATTTTCAACCCGCTTCACTTGAATTCCTTGAAAGAAGTTGAGTTCCCCCATGGCACTCATTTCAAATCTATTCTTTATCAGCATTTCAAAGTCTTTACAGAGCTTTCAATTAGTTGAACCAAAGATAATGTCATCTTGCAGGAGTGGGTAAGGGTACTTAACACCTAGTTTCACACTGAGGAAAGATCTTAGATCACTTAACAAGTCAAATAGGGAACTGGTAACTTAAAACAGATGATACTAAGAACACAGCTAAATTAAAGAGATAGAACTAAGAACAATACAAGAACACAAGATTGGTTTTCAAGGATGTTGTATATTGATCTCAAGTTCTTTTACAAGTGTTACAAAGCATGAAGAAATTACATGGACCTGAGACACTTTTATACTACAACCTTCAACCATCACTTACATAGCTCAATGACTTTTCCTATTACAAAAAGGCAAAAGGAACAAAAGGAGAAACTTGCAAGCGAAGACCTTATCTACTTTGTCATAAAGCATGGAAGTTCCACCAACTAGTGATTGCAGGTGAACCACCAGAGCATGCAGCGGAAAGTAGGTTGCTTTATGATAAAGTTGATGGAAAAGGAATCTTTTCTCTCTCTACAAGGTTGCTTTATGATAAAGTTGATGGAAAAGGAATATTTTCTCTCTCTTCAGAATAAATCAGTCTTGTCTTGTAGGCAGCTTCGGAAGACTTTGTCTTTGAAGCTTTAGAAGACTTCATCTTTAACTTCAGAAGAGTTGAGTCTTTGGCTTCAAAAGACTTTACACTTAGAATATTTTCCAAGTTAAGTGTAAAGCTTCCACAACAGTTTCTTCTGAACTTTGGCTTCAGAAGACTTTACACTTAGAATAATTTACAAGTTAAGTGTAAAGATTTCGCAGCGGTTACCTTTGTTCCGAAGTGCATGTTGGAAGACTTGGTTGTTTTGGTATCCCTTGGTTGCATTAGCCTTTTAACTTCAGAGGTTCACAAACTCCCCCTCGGCTGATGCTACCAAAACAGAGAAGTTCTTCAGATCTTGATAGTCCATATTAGGATCCTCAGCATGCCTTTCTTCATCATAAGATCTGGATCCATCAGACTAACATAGATCTTTCTCATGTCAAAAAGATCATGCAGAGGAAGATTGAGCATGTCTGTAGAGGAATAGACATGCATGCCTTCCTGATCTCTTATGACATACCATTTGTCTGAGTCTTCGTCATATCTCCAAGACAAAATGGGTCTCCTAATGGCAAAAGGCTCTACTATCATAGGAGTTTGGTGAGCAGCCTCTTCATGCACTTCCTCAGGAAGCACTGACTCTTCCTGAGGTTGGGAGGTGGATGCCTTTCTTTTCTTCTTCTTTGAGGTTGATCTTCTAGCCATCCTCTTTCTCCTCCCAGATATTTTTTAACTAAGGGGAGTGGTCTTAAGTACCAGGTTGTTCAGTGGATTCTCCCTTATTTGGGATCTCCCCTCTCACAGGTTCAGAAGAATAGAGAGGAGGACCCTGCTGTTGATCAGAAGATGAAGTTGGCTGAGATGCAGCTCCAGGTTCAAGTTGTGTTGTCTTAGTGGGTTCAACCTTCACCTCAACTTCAGGTTGAGTTGGACTTGGTGGAGAATGCAAGTCCACCAGCTCTCCCCTTTTTATCTTCTGCTTGATCACCCTAATATGCTCATACATTATGTATAGAGACATAGGACCAAGCCTCCTTTCGAAGAACCCATACAGCTTCAAGAAGCTCATCATCCTTTGTCTGTCAGCAGACTTCTTTTGACTTTTATGGATGATGGCCCTTGATCTTGCAGCTTCTTCCCTTAATCTTTTCCTATCAGCTTGTTTTTCTCTTTTAGCGTTTTCTTCCATCTGCTTATTGTATTCAAACAATATATACTCAGATGGTAAGGGAAGAAGTGCATCTACCTGATAGAGACCTATGGCACTCAGGTAGCTAATCATCTTTAGTCTTTCTTCTTCAGTTGCTACCTGAGTTTGTTTAGTGGACATAGTCTCTGGCTCAGGACTTTCTTGAACTAGGGAGAGGACATGAATGTTCTTGTAGAGTCTTTTCAGCATCATTTCTTCCTTGTGCTTGAGGATCAGTGCTGCATCCTCTACTTCCCTCATCTCCTTTGACAGCTCTGTGTCAGCCAGTTCATTTAGCTCATCTAAGGGGAGAGAGATGAGTTCATCAATGTCGTAGTTTTTGGTTCCCAGGTAATTCAGTCTGGCTGCCCTTAACTCATCTTCCTGAGTGTTTAGCCTGGGGGCAGCCATAATTGCAGCTCCTATAAACCCTGGGGAACCACTTGAATTCTCTCCCCTTAGCTTCTTCTTCCTCTCTCTCTTCACCTCCTCAATCTCCTCAAGAGTCATTTTCCTTTTGCCTTTGTCAACCACATGCTTTGGTGACTCAGGCTGGAGAGAGCATTGGCCTTCATTGCTTGGTTCAGTTTTCAAGCTCTGGCTAGAGAGAGGTTGTGAAACACCATCACCAGCTGGTGTTTCACTGAGGGTAATGGGTGCAGAGGGAGATCCTGTCTCAAGGTTCACAGGTTCAACCTCTGGGCCTTCAGGCAAGGTTTTCCCTTTGAAGCTAATCTCTGGGTCTACCTCAACATCCAGTTGACCTGTCTATATAATTTTGGTCTCAATTTAAACTCCTCTAGCACCCTGTCTTGGATTCTTTTTGCCAATCTTGCTGCTTTTCTATTATTGCTTGGATTGACAAGTGGCAGATCTACCAAGTTGATGCTCTCATAGTAACTCAGGTGTGAAATGTTGAGAACTTCTAGTTTACCCTAAGCTCTAGAGATCACAAGAGCTTTCCTATTTCTGTCATACCCCCAACCCCAGATTGGGTTCTCAGAAGGGGCAGATATTGCTCTTGGTAATCCCCCCTCAAACAGTTGTTGAATGAGCAAATGTAGATCACTGTCTAGAGGTGGTTGCTGAGTATGAACATCTGCAAGAGAGGATGATGATTCCTCTATGTCCATTCTCTTGGAAGAACTCCCAGGTTCTGTGATTGTCAGAATTTTCTCCCCCTTTTTGGTAGCATCACCCTCTTGCATAGGTGAGTTGGGAGATTGATCCATGACATCCACAGGTTCTTATGGACCTAGATGAGTTGTCCTCATGGGTCTCTCTGCAAGCTTGCCATTGAGATCGGTGATCTCAAGTTGCTGGTCATTGACCCTCTTCTACAAGATAGTCACCTGAGATTCCAGGTGAGCTATCTTTGACACAAAGTAGGTGCATAGATTTGACAGTTTGTGCACCTGTTGTTGCAGACTCCCCTCATCTTTAGATGAAGAATCATGGGGGGTTGAGAGAATTGGACCTATGTCTTCTTCCTCACCACCAGCATGGGTTTTTAGCTGTTGGATTTCCCCTGCCCAATGACAGCTTCTAGAGAAGTGTCTAGAGGCTGGGTTGCCATGATAGAGGTCCCAGTGATGTTATCACTTACAAAAGTGATAGCTTCTACCATATGGATCTCCTAAACAGTGTCAGAGGGATCAACCTTAGTTAGGGGTAGCTGATGTGGGCTAGAAGTGGGTGAAGCAGGAGTACTCATCTCTTCTTGAGTGTAGGAAGAAAGGAGAGATTCATGGTACTCACTGAAGCCTAAATCTTCATCAGAGTAGAAGTCAAGGCTGGGTATGGGGAGATTGAGATCAAGAGGCTGGGGATGGTAGCTTCCCCCTCAAGGTTGATCACTAGAGTATTGAGACTCAGAGTGATGGCTTAAGGCTATTTGTGGAGTTGTGAACTCATCAGGCTGAGCATTAGGAACCTCAGCACTGAGTGTTTGAAGAATAGGAGTGGTTTGCTCCTCAGGAGAAGTAGGAGCTCGAGTGTCCACTTCCTCCTGTGTGGGTTGTGATATGGGGGCCTGCACGTGCTTAATAGCAAGTGCAAGGGTTCGTTTGGATTTTCTAGTGTAGATGAGGGTAATTGTTGGCCTTGATAGTGGTTGAGAGGTGGAGGGTGTTGGTTCATCACTAGATGGGGCTGCTAGGATGTCACCCTGAGCAATGAGCTCAAACATTTTCAAGACAAGGGCTGTTTCTACCCCTGAGAACCCAACAGTTGGCATTTTCAATATCTTGAAAATGTCGGGCCTTATGTGTGCAAGTTTAAGAATATTACCTGTTCCCCTCAACTGTGGTCGTAATTCACAGTTGAGAATGTATTAAACATACCGGAGGAACATGTAATATTCTAAGGAATCCAAATTCACTAGTAAATTTGTAAATACAAACTGAGAGTACCTGAATTTGACCCCTTGAACCATCACATGGACAATGAAGTAGAGGTCTTATGGAATCTGGTCCCATCCTCCATGTTTGTTGGATAAAAGACCTTCCCCTTCCTGAAGGTCTTGACTGAAAAGTCACCTTCATATCCCATCTGCTCAAAGGATTGGTTGACAATAGCTTTTGGAAAGGATACCTCACCTGCTTCATCATCTAGCTGCAAGTGGGTGTTTATAATGGCTGGAATTATGAAAACTGTCCTCCCTAGAACTATGGCAGACAGTGCCTTCTCCCCGTCCATAGTGACCTCTTGACAGGTCCGCCTGAACTCAAGTAACTGATATTCATAGAGACGAGGATCGATTGTAAGGGAGGTGAAGTAGTGAGACAAAGAAAGATACCTGCAAACGTCTGAGAAGCTTGAATCCTTCTCAGAGTTTAACTGGGCAACTTGATTGTGTTGGCTGTGTAGGTGCATGGTGAAATCAGGGTCGTTGCAATGATCAAGATTAGCGATTTGAGGAAGCTTTATGGTGAAGAAAGGAAGAAGAAGATGAAATTTTGGGGTTAATTTTAGGGTAAGGAACAATGAGAGAAGTGAGATGAAATAGAACCGTTTGGAAAGATATATACTGTATATTTGAGACAAAGTTATGACAAAAAGATAAACTTTGAAATCCGTAAGTGGGTCCTACTTCTGAAAAAGTGCACCCAAAAAGTTAGTTTTCTTGGAAGCTGTAAAACTTCCAAAGGTAGTTTTAGCTTCGGAAGATATTTCAAAGAATTTTGAAAATTTGGCTTCGGAAGAAGTGAATAGGTCTTTCGAGACATAGTTGCTTTCGGAAGATATTTGTTCTTTGAATGCATTTAAGCGCTTATATAAAAGTTTAAGCTTCGGAAGATACCCAAGAATTTATTCCGAAGGTAAATCTTAGATAAGCTGTTAAATTATTTAAAGACATAAATTTCTTTCGAAGTCAATTTGAGTTCTTTCGAAGAGAAATTTTCATAAATCTAAGGAATATCAGTTTAAAGATAAATTTCTTCCAAAGAGAACAGAGCTTATGAGGTGATCTAATGGACAACTTAGGACACATGTTTTTTAGAAGTAAAGTTGATTAAGTTATTTAAGAAAATCTATTCAAAGTTAATCATCCCAATAGCTGATACAAGATATTTAAATCTCTGTTCATCAAATGCCTTTGTGAACAGATCAGCATATTGTTCATTTGTGTTAACTTTGATTAGTTTGATCAATCCCTTTTCAAAATTATCTCTAATCAAATGATACCTGATGTTGATTTGTTTGGTCATTGAGTGCTGCATAGGATTCTCTGTAATAGAGATGGCACTGTTGTTTCCATGTGGATGAGAGTCTTTTTGAAATTGAACCCATAGTCTAGCATCTAATTCTGAACCAAAGCACTTAAGCACAGCAGCTGGCAGCAGCAATGTATTCAGCTTCAGCAGTTGATGCAGACACACATGATTGCGTCTTGCATTGCCAAGAGACTATCCTTCCACCCAGGAACTAACACCCCCCAGATGTGGACTTTGCAGTCATGTTGCAGCCACCATAATCACTATCTGTATAAGCATACAAATTAAAGTCTGAATTCTTTGGATACCAAAGGCCTAGATTTGGAGCACCTTTAAGATATCTAAGAATCCTTTTGACAGTGATTAGGTGTGACATCTTGGGGTTGGCTTGATATCTTGCATATATGCATGTGGCAAACATGATATCAGGCCTGCTAGCAGTAAGATACATAAGTGACCCAATGATAGCCCTATAGAGATGTTCATCAACACACTCCCCCTCAAGATCAGGACCAAAGGAGTGGTTTCTAAATATGGGTGTCTTTGCAACCTTACAGTCAGTCATCTTGAATCTTGTAAGTATGTCCTGTACATACTTTGACTGACTGATGAATATGCCATCTTCAACCTGCTTTACTTGAATTCCTAGAAAGAAATTGAGTTCCCTCATGTCACTCATTTCAAATCTATTCTACATCAGCATCTCAAAGTCTTTGCAGAGCTTTGGATTAGTTGAACCAAAGATGATGTCATCTACATATATCTGAACTAGCAATGTGTCTTTTCCTGTTTCTTTGATGAAGAGAGTCCCATCAATAGTACCTCTTTTGTATCCATGTTGACAGAGGTATGTTGATAGTGTCTCATACCACTTTCTTGGAGCTTGATGCAGTCCATAAAGGGCTTTATCAAGCTTGCAGACATAATCAGGATGATCTGGGCCTGCAAAGCCAGGTGGTTGTTTAATATAAACATCTTCATCAATCACCCCATAGAGAAAGACACACTTCACATCAAGCTGGTAGACCTTGAAATCCTTGGATGCAGCATAAGCCAGAAATATTCTTACATCTTCAAGTCTTACAACTGGAGCAAAGACATCAGTGTAATCAATCCTTTCTTCTTGAGTGTATCCTTGGACAACCAGTCTAGCCTTGTTCTTGATGATAATCTCTCTATCATCCTTCATGTTCCTATATACCCATTTGGTTCCTATGACACTTTTCCCTTGAAGAAGAGGGCATAAGTTCCACACCTTCTGTCTTTTATTTGAAGCAGCTCATCTTGCATAGCTTCAATCCAGCTTCCATCCTTCAAAGCCTCATCAACCTTCATTGGCTCTATCTGGGATAAGAAACAAGAATGTAGACAAACAAGGCTGTCATGAGTTTGTCCTCTTGTTCTTAACCCCGAGTCAACATGTCCAATGATGTTTGTGGTGGGATGTGACTTGTGGATCCGAAGTTGAGGGATCACAACAAGTTGGTTAGATATATCTAAATTTGAGAAATTCTGATCTAGCAATAAGGTGTCTCCCACCACATCAGCACACTTATCAAGAGAAACTTGATCCAATGAGTGTGTGACATCATTCACATTGTCTTTAATGGAGTGGTTATCAGCATCAAGAAATTCTTGATCACTGTCACCACTTCTAGTTCCCCGTGCATTTGAAGTTCCTTCACTTGGATTTGGTGCCTCTGAGCTAGAATTTGAAGGCACCACAGATGAATCAGTAGTATTTGTCATGCTTGTGCTGATAGGAGCCTCACTTGGTGGGTTAGTTACCATTGGAGCTGAAGTAGTCTTCTTGGTTGGTCTTCTCAGCTCAAATCTTGGATCAGGATCTTCTTCTGATATGTTATCTGTAGATCCTGAAACATTCTCACAAGACTTGTTAAAACAGTTGGAAAACTAAATCAAGATTAAACAGCCAATCCAGACCAGAACCTTTCACACTGGCTGTGTGTTCATTAAAAGTCACATTGGCTGACTCCTCAATGATTCTAGTTTTGAGATTGTATACTCTATAAGCCTTAGCTTGAGAAGAGTATCCAACAAAGTGTCCATCATCTAATTTCTTAGCAAACTTGGCTATTTGATCTTTGGTATTCAAAATGGTGCAAGGACATCCAAATGTTCTGAGAAAACCAATGAATGGTCTCCTTTTATGCCAAAGTTCATAAGGAGTCTTACCTAGTAAAACTCTGTTCTGCACATAGCAGGCTATGTTAACAGCGTCTACCCAGAAGGTGATAGGCAGTTTAGAGTCAGACAACATGGTTCTAGCAGCCTCAATAAGTGTCCTGTTTCTCCTTTTAGCAACACCATGTTGCTGAGGAGTCCTGGGAGCATTATATTGTCTTGAAATACCCTTTCATCACAAAATGTATCAAGGATTTGGTTTTTAAATTATGTTCCCTAATCACATCTTATGATTTTTACCATGTGATCATATTGATTCTCAATTTTTAGAATGACGTTCTTCAAGATCTCAGGAGTCTCATCCTTAGTTCTAAGGAAGAAGACCCAAGTGAATCTTGTGAAGTCATCTGTGATCACTAAACAATAAGAGGTCCTTCCTAGACTCATTACACTAGTGGGGTCAAACAGATCCATATGTAACAAGTGTAGGGGAGTAGTGATGGAGTTGGTTTCCTTTGGCTTGTGAGATACTTTGTGCTGCTTCCCTTTCAAGCATGCAACACAATGGTCATCACTTGTAAACTCTTTCTTTGGCATTCTAATTACCAAATCATTCTCAATCAATTTATTCATGTTCTTAAAGTTTACATGGCATATTCTTTTATGCCAGAGGAAAGACTCATCACTATTGGCTTTAGACAGAAAGCAAAACACTTCTTCAGAGGGAATTGTTTCTTGCAGATCCATCTTGTACTTGTTTCCCTTCCTGGGGGCTCTGAGCAGAATGTACTCCTAAGGAATAACCACCCCAGACTTGAGAATAATGCACTCATGCTCAGTGAAGAGCATGTGATGTTTTTGGTCACAAAATTGGGACACACTCAAAAGATTGTATCCAAGATCCTTGATAAAATTTACCTTCTCAATGCTAAGCTAACCACTTGAGAGCATTCCCCTTCCAGTAATGTCACCTCCTGCATCTCCTCCAAAAGCAACTGGTCCTCCATCAAATCTTTCGAAGCTTTGAAGTAAGGACTCGTTGCGACTCATGTGCCTGGAGCAGCCATTATCAATGATCCAGACATTTTTGTTTGCCTTTGGCTGTCCCTACACAAAAGATATGATTTAGTTACATTTGGAAACCCAGGCCTCATTGGTCTTGGGCTTATAAAATTCTGATGAAGGCAATGAAACAGTAAGTGATCCTATGTTCAGGCTTTGAGGATCATTTTTTGTTGCTAAAGAGGAGCTTTTAGTCTCAAGGTCTTCCTTCATCTTCCACACATCCTTTGGAAGATTGGGCTTGACCTTTGATACTTCGGAAGCTTTTGTAGCTTCAGAAGCTTTGGAGACAGATCCTTCAGAAGATCTTGCTTTCACTACAGCAAACTTCAGTACTTCAGAAGCACTCCTTTCTTCCGAGACCAACTTTTCTTTCGAAGGCAATTTCTTACTTGCCTTCTTCATTTTGGAGCTTCCGAAGGAAACAGATTTTCCTTCCGAAGCTGTTTGTTTCTTCTTCTTAGAAGTTTTCTTCTTGATCATGTGGATAATACTCTTGGGATTGTATTGACAATCCTTAGCCAGATGTGAGGTACCACCACACATAACACAATCCAAATCTTTCCTTCTGATAGCCTTCTTTCCCAAAGAAGACTGAGCTTGAACACTTTCCTTTTCCTTCTTCACCTCTTCAGATGATGCAACAGGCTTCTTAGGGTGAAGCTTGCTCTTTGAAATGGATGGTTCAGGCTGTGTAGCTGTGATGCACAGCTGATCAATCTTCTTGTTGTTGCTGGAGTGAGTTCAAGCTAAAGCATAACTCTTGGAACAGGAGTTCTTGGTAGAATCTTCAGCTTTCACCACCTCAAACCCTGTAGAGATAAATTCTTGTTTCTGCTTGGGGTAAAAAGTGGCCTTGATCTCTTGAGCCTTCTTTGATCTTCTCTTTGCTCTTCGGATCAAGTTCTTCCTCTTTGTCTTTGTCATACTATCCTTTTTACTCTCCTCAGGAGCATGGTGACCCTTTTTGGATTGACTCTCTTCACTCAATTCAGAGTCATCCCTCACCATCTCCTCTTCATCCTCTTCATCACTGGGGTCTATGGATGGCAGCTCATCTTGACCAGTTCCACACGTTGGAGATCTAAATGATAGTAGAGTGTGTGGAGGAGCTATCTCACTGGATCCCAGTCCCTGCTTATTCTAATAACACACTTTTGCATGCAAGGATGAGGATAATATGTTCTAGAAGGTCTCTTCTTCAAGAACACATTTTTTTGCCATGTCTTTGCTGATCATAAGCTCAACCTGGCTTTCAGTCAACTTGGTAAATGAGATCCTTAATTTGAACCCTGTAGTTTGTTTGCTCATGTTTAAGACTTGAAACTATTTTCTCTAGATCTTCTATCTTAAGTTTATAGTCATTTTCAGCTCTTTTAAAATCAGCTTTTAAAATATTTAAAGACTCAATGTCAGATCTCATTTCCAAGTTGTAGGACCTGTATCTATTTACTTTAGCAATACATTTAGGAGAGCAAAGATGTTCAAGTACCTTGGCTTCATCATGGTCAGCCATGAGTGCTTGATTTAGAGATGCATCTTCTGCTTGAAAGCTCCAGTCAAAGCCTCCTTCTTCAACAGCAACTGCAACTTCCTGTCTTGGCTTCTCATTCTGGTGCCCTCCTTTAGTGAAGTTTGGCCTGGATGAAGCTTGGCCACCATTTGACTTAGATGCCTTGCATTCTCTGGCAAAGTGACCCATCTGGTTACAGTTGTAGCACTTCACTTTGTTATTCTCCAGTCCAAACTTGCCACTGGCAGCATTGCTGGGAAACCTTCTCCCTGTCCTCTTGTAGAATTTTTGAGCTCTGTGAGTGAGAAGAGCCATTTGCTAGACTATCTCCATGTACTCCAGATCATCTGGATGGATACAGTCCAGGTCTTCAAGAGTGAAAAGAAAGTTGCTTGAACTTTCATCAGTGGAGACAAAAGCTTGAGTAGAACTTGTCTCTTGGAAGGGACTTCCTTGGATGTAGCTCTCTCTGGGTGTCTCTAGGAAGGTGATGAAAGGACCCTTTTATGAAGTTTCAGGGTAGCAGATAAGATGATGTTGTGGTTCTCTACTATACCTCTTACCCACATGAAGGGCAGAACTCTGGTGAGTATTGGAGTTACCAGATGACTTTTGCATGTTCATCTCCATCTGGTATCCATTGAGTATCCCATACAACTTAGTAAGAGTAAGGGTCTTGAGGTTTTCAGTCCTTTTAATGACCATACAGTAGTGTGTCCATTGTCTGGGAAGAGAGGACATGAAATTCGTAACAATATCCCTATTCTCAATAGTTACTCCAACATCAGCCAGAATATCCATAATCTCAACATACCTAAAATACTATGGAGTCATGGTTTCACCTGTCTTGAAGGTGAAATTTTCAAAATGCTGCTCCAGAAGTTCCTTCTTGTTCTCCTTGGCTTCATTGGACCCCTCATACATCAGTTTCAGTGCATCCCATAGCTGTTTTACACTTCTTGAAACCTCTGTAGATGGAATTTAGAAGAGCAGTTTGGAGGGCTATCATGGCTTTCTAATCAATATCAATCGTTTTCCAGTCTTCATTAGAAAATTCAGCCCTCTCATTCGGTATCATGCCACCACCAGCAGAAGCTGAAGAGGTGCATGGTACATGAGGTCCATCGAAAACAGACTCGCACATCCTGGAATCCTGAGACTTGATGAAGCCTTCCATTCTTTGGCACCAAGTGTCAAAATCCTCAGGAGTGATCAGTGGGGACTTTTTCATAGTTCCAGTTTCCATATCAGCCTTAGAGATAGCTGACATTTGAAGAGTTAAATGATGTGTGAAGCTAAGAGGATTAAAGATGGTGCGATCTTACAATCAAGAGCCTGGAATGCTCTGATACCAATTGCAGGACTGGGTAAGGGTACATAACACTTAGTTTCACACTGAGGAGAGATCTTAGATCACTTAACAAGTCAAATAGGGAACTAGTAACTTAAAAACAGATGATACTAAGAACATAGGTAAATTAAAGAGACAGAACTAAGAACAACACAAGAACACAAGTTTGGTTTTCAAGGATGTTGTATATTGATTTCAAGTTCTTTTACAAGTGTTACAAAGCATGAAGAAATTACAAGGACCTTAGACACTTTTATACTACAACCTACAACTGTCACTTACATGTAAAGATAGTTGGATTTGACTAATCTAGACAACAAGATCAATCTAAAGTCAAAAAGGCAGATTGCCTTTTTGACTAGTGACTATGACATGCCATAGCTCACTGACTTTTCCTATTACAAAAAGCCAAAAGGAACAAAAGGAGAAACTTGCAGGCGAAGACCTTATCTACTTTGTCATAAAGTATGGAAGTTTCACCAACTAGTGATAGCAGGTGAACCACCAGAGCATGCAGCGGAAAGTAGGTTGCTTTATGATAAAATTGATGGAAAAGGAATCTTTTCTCTCTCTTCAGAATAAATCAGTCTTGTCTTGTAGGTAGCTTCGGAAGACTTTGTCTTTGAAGCTTTGGAAGACTTCATCTTTAACTTCGGAAGAGTTGAGTCTTTGGCTTCGAAAGACTTTACACTTAGAATATTTTACAAGTTAAGTGTAAAGATTCCACAGCAGTTGCTTCTGAACTTTGGCTTCGGAAGACTTTACACTTAGAATATTTTCCAAGTTAAGTGTAAAGCTTCCGCAGCAGTTCACCTTTGTTCCGAAGTGCATGTTGGAAGACTTGGTTGTTTTGGTGTCCTTTGGCTGCATCAGTCTTTTAACTTCATAGGTTCCTACACATCTATATATATCTGAACTAGCATTATGTCATTTCCTATTTATTTGATGAAGAGAGTCCCATCAATAGTACCTATTTTGTATCCTTGTTGACAAAGATACTTTGATAGTGTCTCATACCACTTTCTTGGAGCTTGATGCAGTCCATATAGAGCTTTATCAAGCTTGTAGACATAATCAGCATGATCTGGGTCTGCAAAGCCTGGTGGTTGTTTGACATAAACTTCTTCATCTATCACCCCATAAAGAAAGGCACACTTTACATCAAGCTGGTAGACCTTGAATCCTTGGATGCATCATAAGCCAAGAATATTCTTGTTCCTAAAAACCCATTTGGTTCCTAAGACAGTCTTCCCTTGAGGAAGAGGACATAGGTTCCAAACCTTCTGTCTTATGATTTGAAGTAGCTCTTCTTGCATAGCTTCAACCCAGCTTCCATCCATCAAGCCTCATCAACTTTCTTTGGCTCAATCTGGGACAAGAAATAAGAGTTCAGACAAACATTTTGATCATGGGTTTGTCCTCTTGTTCTCACCCTAGTATCAACACTTCCAATGATGTTTGTGGTGGGGTTTGACTTATGGATCCTTAGTTGAGGGATCATAACAATTTGGTTAGACAAATCCAGATTGGAGAAATTTAGATCTGGCAATGGAGTGTCACCCACAACATCAGCATATTTATCAAGTGAGACTTGATCCAATGAATGTATGACATCATTTATGTTTTCCTATATGGAGTGGTTATCAATATCAAGAAATTCTTGATTACTATCACCTCCTCTATTTCCTCCTGCATTTCAAGTTCCTTCTCCTGAGTTTTGAATCTCTGAGCTAGAATTTGAAGGTACCTCAGATGTATTAGTTGAATTTGTCAAGTTTGTGCTGATAGGATCTTCATTTGCAGGGTTAGTCACCAAAGGAGCTGAAGTCATAATCTTGCTTGGTCTTCTCAGCTCAAATCTTGGGTCAGGATCTCCTGTTGATATATTATTTGTAGATCCTAAAACATTCTCACAAGACTTGTTAAAACAGTTAGTAACTAAGTAAAGATCAAATAGCCAATCTGGACCAGAACCTTTCACACTTAGAGTGTGCTCATTGAAGGTCGAATTGGCTGACTCCTCAACTACTCTAGTTTTGAGATTGTATACTCTATAAGCCTTAGCATGGGAAGAGTATCCAATAAAGTGTCCATCATCAGACTTCTCATCAAATTTGGCTACTTGATCTTTGGTATTCAAGATGGTGCAAGGACATCCAAATGACTTTAGGAAAGAAGTAAATGGTCTCCTTTTGTGCCACAGCTCATAAGGAGTCTTACCATGAGTCTTAACCACTAAAACTCTGTTTTGCACATAGGAGGTTGTGTTAACAGACTCTGCCTAGAAGGTGAAGGGCAGTTTAGAGTTAGACAACATGGTTCTTGCAGCTTAAATAAGTGTCCTGTTTCTCCTCTCAGCAACACCATTTTGCTGAGGAGTCTTGGGAGCACTATATTGTCTTGCAATACCCTTTCCATCACAAAATGTATCAAGGATTTGGTTCTTAAATTCCATTCCTTGATCACATCTTATGGTTTTGACCTTGTGATCAGATTGATTCTCAATTTTTAGAATGAAATTCTTCAAGATATCAGGGGTCTCGTCCTTAGTTCTAAGGAAAAAGACCCAAGTGAATCTTATGAACTCATTTGTGATCACTAAGCAGTAAGAGGTCCTTCCTAAACTCATTACACTAGTGGTGCCAAACAAGTCCATATGTAATAGGTGTAGGGGAGTAGTGTTGGAGTTGATTTCCTTTGGTTTGTGAGACACTTTATATTGCTTCCCTTTTAGGCATGCAACACAGTAGTCATCACTTGTATACTCTTTCTTTGGAATTCTAGGTACCAAATCATTCTTAATCAATTTATTCATGTTCTTAAAGATTACATGGCACATTCCTTTATGCCAAAGGAATTACTCATCACTATTTGCTTTAGACTGAAAGCAAGAAACATCTCCTGAGAGAGATGTTTCATGTAAATCCATCTTGTACATTTTCCCTCTCCTAGGGGCTCTAAGCAGGATATGCTCTTGAGGAATGGCCACCCCGGGCTTGAGAACGATGCACTCATGCTCAGTGAAGAGCATATGGTGTTTCTAATCACAAAATTAGGATACACTTAGAAGATTGTATCCAAGCTCTTTGACAAAGTTTACCTTTTCAATACTGAGCTTACCATTTGTGACTCTACCCCTTCCAGAAATATAACCACCAAAATCCCCTCCAAAAGCAACTGGTCCTCCATCAATTTTCTCAAAATTTTAAAGCAGAGAACCATTGCCAGTCATGTGCCTAGAACAACCACTATCAATAATCCAAACGTTCTTCTTGGTCTTTAGCTGTTCCTGCATAAAAAGAGGTGATTTGTTACACTTAGAAACCCAATCCTCATTGGTCTTAGGCTTATTAAAATGAGTTGAAGATAATGTAACAGTAAGTGATCCTATATTCATGCTTTGAGGATCATTTGCTGTTGTTGATAAAGAACTTTTAGTCACATGGTCTTCCTTCATCTTCCACACCACCTTTGGAAGATTGGGCCTGACGTTCAAAGCTCCGGAAGTTTTGACAACTTTGGAAGTCTTGGAGACTAGACCTTCGGAAGATCTTGCTTTCACTGCTGTAAGCTTCAGTACTTCGGAAGCATTCCTTTCTTCCGACACCAACTTTTATTCCGAACACAATTTTTCACTTGTCTTCTTCTTATTTTGGAGCTTCCGAAGGAAACAGATTTTCCTTCCGAAGCTATTTGTTCCTTCTTCTTCTCAGAAATGTTCTTCTTGGTCATGTGGATGGTACTTTTGGGATTGTACTTGCAATCCTTAGCCATATGAGAAGTACTACCACACATGACATAGTTGAGTTCCTTCTTTCTGAGGGTCTTCTTTTGAGAGCAAGACTGAGTTTGATCACTTTCCTTCTCCACCTTCATCTTTGCAGATGATGTAACAAGCTTCTTAGGGAGAGACTTGCCCTTAGATCTAGATGGTTCAGGCTGTGTAGCAGTGGTACGCAGCTGGTCAGTCTTCTTCTTCTTGCTGGAATGATTTGGAACTAAATTAGAACTCCTGGTACTAGAGTTCATAGTTGAGTTTTCAATCTTTACCACTTTAAAACCTGCAGAAATAAGCACTTGTTTCTACTTTGAGTCAAAAGTGGCCTTGATTTCTTAAGCCTTCTTTGATCTTCTCTTCGCACTTCTAATCAAGTTCTTTCTCTTTGACTTGGTCATTCCAGACTCTTTCCTCTCCTTAGGAGAATAGTGACCCTTCTTAGGATGACCTTCTTCACTCTTCTCTGAGTCATCCTCCACTATCTCCTCTTTATCCTCTTCAACAATGGGGTCTATGAGGGGAAGCTCATCTTCACAAGTTCCACACCTTGGAGATCTTACTGACAATAGAGTGTGTGGAGGAGCTATCTCAGTAGATCCCAGTCCCTGCTTATTCTAATAACAAACTTTTGCATCTAGGAATGAGGATATTATGTTCTTGTAGTTCTCTTCTTCAAGAACACATTTTTCTGCCCTGGCTCTGCTGATCACAAGCTCAGCCTGACATTTAGTTAACTTTGAGATGAGATCTTTGATTTGAGTCTTGTAGTTTGTATGCTTATGCTTAAGAGTTGAAATGGTTTTCTCTAGATCTTCTATCTTAAATTTATAATCATTTTCAGCTCTTTTAAAGTAAGCTTTTAAGATATTTAAGGACTCAAGATCAGATCTCATCTCTAAGTTGTAGGACCTGTATCTATTCACTTTAGCAATGCATTCAGGAGTACAAAGATGTCCTAATACCTTTACTTCATCATGATCTGCCATTAGTGCTTGGTTTGGAGAAGCATCCTAAACCTGAAAGCTCTAATCAAAGCCTCCTTCTTAAACAACAACTACAGCTTGTTGTCTTGGCTTCTTATTCTAGTGAGCTCCCTCAGTGTAGTTTGGCCTGGATTATGCTTGGCCACCATTTGACTTTGGTGCCTTGCACTCCTTGGCAAAGTGTCCCATTTGGTTACAGTTGTAACACTTTTGTCCAGCCCAAACTTTCCACTGGCTGCATTGCTGGGAAACCTTCTCCCAGTCCTCTTGTAGAACTTCTGGGCTATATGAATGAGTAGAGCCATCTGCTGAACTATTTCCATATATTCCAGATCATCTGGATGGATACAGTCTAGGTCTTCAAAGGTGAAGAGAAAGTTGCCTGAACTTTCATCAGAAGACACAAAAGCTTATGAAGAACTTGTCTCCTGGAATAGGCTTCTAGGGATGTAGCCTTCCTTGGTGTCTCTGGAAAGGTGACGAAAGGACCATTTTGTGATTTTTCAGGGTAGTAGATGAGATGGTGTTGTGGTTCTCTGCAATCCTTTTCAACCACATGGAGGGCTGAACTCTGATGAGTGTTGGAGTTACCAGATAAGTTTTGCATGTTCGTCTCCATCTGGTATCCACTGTGTATTCCATATAACTCAGTGAGAGTAAGATTCTTGAGGTTTTTAGTCCTCTTAATGACCATACAGTAGTGTGTCCATTGTCTAGGAAGAGAGAACATGAACTTCCTAACAATAGCTTTATTCTCAATGGTTACTCCAACATCAGCTAGAGTATCCACAATCTCAACATACCTGAAGTATTTTTGAGTAATGGTTTCACCTATCTTGATGGTGAAAGTTTCATACTGCTGCTTCAAAAGGTCCTTCCTATTTTCATTGGTTTCATTAGACCCCTCATACATCAGCTTCAGTGCATCCCATAGCTGTTTGGCGGTCTTGCACTTCTTGAAATCTCTGTAGATGGAGTTAGGAAGAGCAGTTTGAAGGGTTGTCATAGCTTTATAATTAATATCAATTTTCTTCCAATCTTATTCAGAAAAATCATCCCTTTCTTTTGGTATCATACCACCACCAGCAGCTGAAGTAGTGCATGGTACATAAGGTCCATTGACAATAGATTCCCACATCCTGGAATCTTGAGACTTGACGAAGCCTTCCATTCTTTGGCACCAAGTATCAAAATTCTCAGGAGTGATTAGTGGGGACTTTGTCATAGTTCCAGTTTCCATATCAGCCTTTAAGATAGCTTCCATTTGAAAGGTTAAGTAAAGTATGAAACTAAGAGGATTTAAGATGGTGAGATCTTACAATCAAGAGCCTGGAAAGCTCTGATACCAATTGCAGGACCGGTAAGGGTACTTAAGATTGCAATTAGCTTCACAAGAGGAGTGATCTTAAATCACTTAACCACTCAAATAAGGAACTGGTACTTCACTGATGATACAAAGCTACACAAGTAATATTAAAGAGAAAGAACTATAAGAACAAGAACAAAGTCACAAGAACACAAGATTAAGTTTTCAAGGAAGTTGTATATTGATTCTCTAGTTCTATTACAAGTGTTTGGAAGTATGTCAAATTACAAGAACCGGACACTATTTATACTACAACCTATAACCGTCAATATGCAAAAAGACAGTTGGAATTTTGACTAATCTAGACAACAAGATCAATTTACAGTCAAAAGGCAGATTGTCTTTTGACTAGTGACTATGACATGCCATAGCTCACTGACTAAATCTAATACAGACAAGTCTACAGGAACAAAAGTGGGAAGTTATAGTTAAAGATTTTTTCTACTGTTTGATAAAGTATGAAAGTTTCACCAACTAATGTTAGCAGGTGAGTCTTCAGAGCACCAGCGGAAAGTACATCAGCTTTATCAAAAAGTAACTCAATGAAAGCATATTTTCTCTATCTTCAAAAGAAATCTGTCTTCATAGCAAAGTGGCTTCGGAAGACTTTGTCTTTTGAAGCTTTGAAAGACTTCGTCTTTGGCTTCGGAAGAAATGAGTCTTTGGCTTCGGAAGATTTCACACTTGTAATAATTTTATGATAAGTGTGAAACTTCCGAAGTAACTTCTTCTGAACTATTGGCTTCGAAAGATTTTACACTTAGACTTATTTGTGAGTGTAAAACTTCAGAAGCTAGTTCATCTTTGTTCCTTAGTGCATGCAGGAAGACTTGGTTGTTCTGGTATCCTTTGGTTGCATTAGCCTTTAATCTTCAGATGTTCCTTACAGAAGACCTACTACATGATTTCCTGATACAAGCTTGTTCATGTTCTTGAAATTAGAATGCCCGAGACGTCTATGCCATAGCTGGCTTTTGACATTTGATGCTTGAGCAATTAGGCATGTTGTTTCTGTAGATGGATCTACTTGAGACTATTAGACCCTGAAAGGATCATACTTACCAACTTAAGAGGTGGTTGGAGGTTGTTCTGGTTGGATAACATCATTAACAAAAGACAACAGAAGATTACAGAAGACATTATTTACAGAAGACCAAGAAGAAAAAAAATGACTAAGTATAAACTACCCGCATTTGTTAATGCAGATAACTTGTGAACAAATGCGGACAAGTGTTTGTTCACCCGCATTAACAAATGCGGATAAAGACAAGAAATGTTGAATAAGAAGTGTTCACCCGCATTTGTCCATGCGGATGAACTGAAGAAATGCTGACAACAAGTGTTCACCCGCATTAGTTTATGTGGATGAACAAAAGGAAATGCGGCCAAGACTTGTTCATCCGCATAAACTAATGCGGGTGAGCAATCACATGCTGATCAAATGTTGCGGCCAAGACTTGTTCATCCGCATAAACTAATGCGGGTGAGCAAACACATGCTGGTCAAATGTTGCTGACAAGACTTGTTCACCCGCATAAACTAATGCGGATAAACTAAGTTAATGCTTATCACAAGACAACTAATGCTGATGAAGACTTGTTCATCCGCATGAACTAATGCGGATGAACAACTTACAATGTTTTTACTTATTTTGTACTTAGACTAGATTCTCTTGTATAGATCAAGGTTAGTTTAGTCTTTTGTACAGATTATGTGTATGCCTATAAATAGGGCTGCATACCCTAACTTTGTAAGTTTTTGGTCTTCAATAGTTATAACATCAATATTATATATCTGTGACTTCTGTGTTCATGTACTGCATTTACTCAATCATTTATTTTAGGTTCATCTATTCTGTAATATAGTGATTCCGCAACTATATTACTGACTCAGTCTGCATATTCGATCCTAGGTTGAGTCACATCAACCGAGAATATCATTCTCAAACCCAGTCAGAGACATATCTAACTTGTATATCTTGATCTCATACAGCTTTAACAACTACCTAGTCTTTGCTTATCTGAAAACATGGCTTCAAAATATAACAAAAAGAATCATCAAATAGAACAGAGAGAGATTTGTCAAAGCTAATAATCCCATTGGACAGTGTTCCTTTGCCTGTTATTTTACCACCTGCATCACCTCCGAATGCAACATGAGTACCATCTTTTAACTTAAAATCTTGAAGCAAGGCATGGTTGTGTTTCATATGCCGACTACACCCACTATCAACATACCACGTGTTAATAGGTCTTCTTGGGCGTACCTGCATTTCAAAGAGATTTAAGTTGAGTTATCAACCCATGCCGATATGGTCTTGGTCTTGCCAAATTTATCAACAATGGTAAACTGTTTAAAATGAAGCTTAATCAAATCAGGCTTCTTTTGCTGTTTAAATTTACCAATTTCGTTTCTAACAAATTTTTGATTATCTTTGATTCGCATATTTCGTAAAGCATGGTAATGTTTTTCAAGATTATCGCCAAGGTAATTCACTCCATCAAAAGAAACATTTTTGAAAAAAAATGATTACCAAACTTTCCATTGTTCATTCTCACAGATAGTGGAATGAATTTTCCTTAATTATAATGCTTTGTTTTCACAGCATAAGAGTCATCACAATCATAATCAATCCTTTGAAATGATCTCAAGCCTAAGGAAGGTTGTTTTGTCAATCTTTGAAAACCAACACTTTGATTTCTTTGAAATTTTGGATTGACGTATCCATTCCTTGGCGAGTTCCTTTGGAAGTAGCAATTCTTAGTTTTGTGATTTCTTTCATCACAAATGGTACAATACTTGTTGAAATAACAATCAGCTGGTGAATGGTTTTTCATATCACAAATGTGACAGTACCTGTTAAAGAAACATTCATCACTCTTATGATTGTACATATCGTATATTTCACAGTACCTTTGTTAAAATTTAAACAACTGTTGATTAACCTTAGATGTGAAAGCCACATTTGATCCTTGTTTTGATTTAGGAGTTGCAAAGTAAATCTGTTGTTTTTGATTTGAGAGTTTTTTCAATTGAAATTTGGGTTTTGAATTTTGTTCATTAACACCATTCCTAGACACCTTAGATACAAATCTTTTGTTAACAGCGGATGACTTTGGACCTGAACTTGTTTTCAGATCAGAGTTAGATTTGTTCTTTGAATTTTATTTGATTTCTGGAATTGTGTTCATATCAAAAGTACCCGCAAACACAAACTTCACTCGTTTAAACTGATTAGATTGATTTTTATTCAGAGAGGTTTTAGCTTTAACATTTTTCCTTCTCCTTCTCTGGTTTCTTGATCTTGATAATCTCTGCTTGCTTTGTGATTGAACATCTTTAGATGTTACTTCTGCCATTTGATGAAGTCTAGATTGTTTAATCCGTAAGAAAACAAATCTTTAGATGTTACGTCATCTTGTTTTGCTTTCTCTTTATTCTTTGGATTTTGTTTATCATTCTTTATAATCACTTCTTCAACAAGATACTCTTTTGGGAACAAACATTTTCTTATTCATTGGTCGTGGTTCGTAAGGTTTAACTTTCACTGGATGACCATTTTTAATCTTTTCAGAATCTTGTTCCTCAAATATCTCAACATTAGTTTTCTCTTCATCACTTTTAAAATTCCCTTTCTTATTTTCAAAGGCTTTTAGCTTATCTTTGTTTTCAGGTGAGTGATCATGTGTGTTAAAGTTTTTTAGTAAAGTGTTTGTGATAGATTCAGGCATGGGTTCATGTGTAAAACCAAGACCTGTTTTTCTTTTATCTTTCCTCTCAGTTATCAGTTGTTCTACAATTGTTTTAGAACTTTTAACTTTAGCTAGATCCACCTATGTTGCAGCATGAGCCATTTTTTCTTCTTCTAAATTTTTAGTCATCTCCTCAAATTCTTTTTTAACAAGTTCAAGTTCTTTAAGAGTTTTATTCCATGAGGTTTATAGAGATAAGATCTTTTCATCAGAGACTTTGTGATCGTTTTTCACTTTGTTGTGCATTACTTCTTCTTGTTTAAGTTTGTCATAGATTTTTAATGAATATGTTCTGTAATGCTCAACTTGATCAAAACATGCTTTTGTGCACATTTTCTCTCTAACTTGAAGAGGAATTTTAGGATAACTTGAAGAAGAAGTCTCAGAATCAGATAATGGATGCTCAACCTTTGGTTGTTCAGACGGAGCCATGAGTGCAATATATTCTGAATCCTCTTTTGGGTCGGATTTGTCACTCCAATCATAATCTTCATCATCATTTTCAGAATCACCATATGCCTTAGGATCATTTTCTTCAGACCAATCTTCATTTTGAACTTCAACAACAAGAGCTAAACTAGATGTTAGATCAGCTGTGAATTGTTCAGCATAAGCACTCTATTCATAGCCATCTTTGATGCTAACAATAAGAGCTTTGTTTGGCTCTTCGGATGATTTTGATTCAACTTTATGTTCTGGCATAGGAAGACTTTGATAAGGCTTTTGAAAAGTCTTCTGAGACTGATGTTGGTATCTTTGAGTGCTAGAACCTGCTTGACCATTTCCACCTTGATTTCTAGGAGCTTTACATTCCCTTGAGAAATGACCATAACTGTTGTAGTTGAAACACCATGACTTTAATTTATCAAATCCAATAGTTTTTTTCGCACTGGGTTTGTAATTCCTGCTAACATATGAGTGTTTCTGTGTTCTATAAGCAATCATTACCATCTGCCAATTCAAGTCCATCTCTTCCACATCTTCAGGATCCATCTCAAACAAATCCTGCAAAACAAGATCTAACTGGGTTAGATGACTACCTTTATAAGCATAAAACTTGCCATGAAAGCAGTAAATGCAGATTTTGACTCATCATCCTGACTAAATGGATATTAAGAAAAAAATTGTTGAGAAGGATGTTATTGTTCGTAACAACTCCATACTTGTTATTCAAGTGTTCTACCAAGTCGAAGGTCTTGACTATGAAGAAGTATATGCTTAAGTGACAAGACTTCAAGCTATATGTATGCTTCAACAGTTGCAAGACTTGAAGCTATATGCTCCGGCTTATGCTTCATAAAGGAAATTCAAAGTTTATCAGCTGGATGTCAAAACTGCATTTTTGTATGGCGAAATGAAAGTGGAAACCTACGTTTGTCAACCACCTATTTTGAAGATCCAGATCATCCTTACTATGTTTATAAGTTAGACAAAGCACTCTACGGCTTACATCAAGCACCTCGTGCTTCGTATTCCACAGTTACTGAATATTTGCTTGCAAATGGTTATACATGGGGTGCTATTGATAAACTTTGTTTTTAAGGAGACTGGTGATTATTTAATTCTTGTCCAATATATGTTGATAACATTATCTTCAGATATACTAGTGAAGAATTGTGTAAGGAATTTGAATCTGTGATGAAGAAGAAATTTGGGATGAGCTCTCTTGGAGAAATTTCATTTTCTTGGGTATCCAAGTCAAACAAGATGACCAGTGCATACTAATACATCAAGAGATGTATGTTCATGGTATTCAAGAAAAATATAAATTTCAAGAATCTCAGATTGCACCAACTCCTATGTCTTCTCGTCCTACTTTAACTACTGATCTCACTGGTGAAGATGTTAATCAACATTTGTATCGATCAATGTTTGGATCTCTGATGTATCTTACTTCCAGCAGGCCAGGCGTCATGTTTCCTGTTTGGACAGCGTGCACGATATCAAAGTAATCTAAAACAGTCTCACATGAAAGCTGTCAAGCCGATTTAAAATACCTCAAGGGTCAACCAAAACTTTGTCTTTGCTATCCTAGGAATTCCGATTTCAATTTATATGCTTATACTGATGGTGACTTTGCAGGGTGTAATTTGGACTGGAAATCAGCAACAGGTGGATGTTAATTTCTTGGAAATAGGTTGATCTCTTGGCAATGCAAAAAGCAGCAAACTATATAGATATCCCCTGAAGAAGCTGAATATGTGGTTGTGTCAAGCTGTTGTTCTCAGATCATTTGGATTCAACAACAACTTCTTGATTATGATGTTAACATTTATAAAACCAAGATATGGTGTGATAATATTGTAGTGTTGAACATTATGAAGAATCCTATTCAACACTAAAAAACAAAACACAATAACATCGCATGCATTTTAATCCGTGATTATTTGATCAAAAGCTTATTTATCTTGAACCGGTCAAATCAGATGAACATTGCTAATTTGTTTACCAAGGCATTGATCATTCCCGATTCGACTTTCTAGTTCAATCTTTTTACACCATCTTAAAATATTTTTCTGTTCATTTTTGTTAAAATTGTTATTTTATTTCTAGATAATCACAACTTTAGGGGAAAAAATTGAATATGCCTCGAAAAGATTTTGTTCTTAGGGGAGTATTGTGAAAATTACAAAAACATTTTGGTCTTAGTGGGAGTAAAGTTTTAAAAATACAAAAATATTTTTTCAAAAGTTCAAAGATAAATTTTCAAGGTTACACAGGAAATGATAGGACATTTCTTGATTTTGATATATTACATACTAAAGTTTAAAAGAAACTGACTTGGATAATATTTGATATGTTCGTAGGCATGAGTTCCAAGAATGAAAAGCACTATGAACTGTGATGCACTGAAATTAATTTTCTATTACTGAAGTGGGTTCCACATCAAGGTTTTGCGGTAACACTGATTCCATGCTGACTGGGTCCAAGATGTGAATCTGTGTTGATGTGACTCATCTGGGATCGAATATGATGATTGAGTCAATGATTAAGTAGCGGAAATACTGAAATAAAGAACATTTAATTCTAAAATACTAATAAATGCTTTGTATATTGATGTTGTCAAACAGTATACAAAGTGTGCTTGGGTTTTTAGCACAAGCAAACACTTGTGAATCTCTTGTAATCACCAGATCGAAAAACATACTAAAGTAGTGTATACTATTCTATTTATAGGCTGATACAATGCATGTACAAAATGACTAAACTACCCTGACAACTATATATCAGAATACTAGTCTAACTACAAAAGATAATCAGCATTTATTGATGTTCATCCGCATTAACTAATGTGGATGTATTTGTCTTCGTGGGCATTTCTTCTTTTGAGATTCCACATTAAGTATGTTACCAGCATTGATAAATGCGGATGAACAAATACATAAGTGCATTTGGTTCTTTACATCCGTATTAGTAAATACGGATGAACAAATACTCGACTGTATTTGTTCTTTGCTCATCCGCATTGACTAATGCGGATAGCCGACACTTGTCTTCATTCTTCTGTTTTCTTCACCCGCATTACTTCTTGGACTTGTAGGAGATTCCAACCAGAACAATCTTTAACCACCTCTTGAATTGCCATGTATAATCCTTTCAAGGTCCACATACTCCTCCTAAGGATTATACAGCCTATGTACTTCTAGGTTTGAGAGTGGTGGAGGTTGTGAAGATTCTAGTGGTTCATCAAGTGTAGGTGCTCGCCTTTCTTGGACTGTTGATGGAGCTGGTGCTGGTTCAGGTTTTGTAGACTGTTGAGGTTTTGCCAGTGAAGGATCCAGTATAGCTTTGATTATGTTTGAGAAGTCTCTAGCCTCATTCATCTTGTCTTGGCTAAGAACATGAATCTTCATTTGACTTATAGTGTGAATTGCCTTAATAGGCATCTATCTTAGAGGTATGGTTCCCCACACAGATACAGTGGAAAGCCCATCTCTTGTATCAACAAAGACCATCAGCATCTACTTCCAGCTTCACTATGTTTCCCAGCTGGAGAGGAACTCTCTTCCTTTTACTTTGTTACTTATTTTTTTTTATTCTGTCATAAGTCTTCTTCAAAATCTTGATTCATTTCAAAAAGAAATACATGCCATCTTCTCCAAGCTTGTTATCTACATCTCTAAAGTGTCTTGTAAATATGTAGTGGATATAGGATTCATCTAACAATCTCACCTCATATCCATTAAACAGTCCTGTGTCAGATCCTTCTTTTCCTCCCCATTTTCTTTCAATTACCAACACATTGTCTTTTCATCATAGAATACATTTGAGATTGGTTTGGACTTATGGGTTCCATGCAAACATCTTTCTTTTTACTGAATAGTTGGTTTTACATTCAACTTAGAAATACCAACTCTTTAGTTCCTTTTATCTTCTACTTCTTTTCAAGAGGATTATGAAGGATTTGTCTTTCCTTATGCATATGCCTTTAGAGATTTGAAGTTGTTTGTCTTCTTGAACATTTTCAGTGTATCTTCAAATCATATCCTCTATACATAGCATGATGATTAATCAATTCTAGCTCAACTAATTCTTTCAGATCAGGGATCTACATGGAGTTCCCCAAAGTAGTATACTGTGAAGAACTGAATAAGCCCTGAGACGTTTTTCACCATAACATGTTCAAATCACTGTCTAGTTCTAGGCAATTATGTTACATCCATCTTGCCTTCTGGAGCAGACACACCCTTAATCTCTCTAAAGTGGTTAACCCTTCATGCAACTTCAATTGAGATGGTTCAGTGAACCATTCAGGATTTTTGTGTAGCATGGGTGCCAAGACATCGTGGTCTTTGGCAGTGAGTTGGACATCTTGAGTTAAAACTCTAGTTCTGGGATTACTCCCTATAACCTCTTCTTTATAGTCTTTAATCTTTCTTTCTTTTGTTTGACTATCTAGAATTGTAGCTCCATTTGTCTTCATATTACCCAGTTTTCTTCACATGATCCTTGAACAGATAGATAATCCTTCATTTCCTTGTCTGTCATGCTATAAGGATCAGGATATTAGGATTAGGCACTTGAGATTGTAGATACTATGCTGGAGTGAAGTAGTTGGGGACCTTATTGTCTTCTTTTCATAATCAGTCACATAAGTATGGTCAAGGAGTTTATGTATCTTGTTAACTTCTTCCACCATTCCCTCATAAGTCATCCCAAAAACTTCATCAGCATCATAACCGTGGTTGATTAAATACATGGCTTTAACCATAAAATCATTAGTTTTGCCTTTTCCACCATCTCTTCAACTGATGACTCAATCATTGCAGCACTATCCCTAACAAAGGGTCATCAATCAAGCTTTCTAGGTATTCCTCCTTCTATCTCTCCTCATCAAGGATAATCACCTCAGTCTTCTTCTTTAATTGTTCCTTAGCCTCCTCATGCTCATCTATGAATGGGCAATAATAGTAAGGCTTCTTGGAATCTTTTTGTTTCTTTGGAGCTGGATCATCATCTACCATAGGCAGTTTGCCTTGGCCTTTTGAGACAAGTACTTCCTCTTTCTGGAGTATGTATGCATTCGGGGACCAGAAGAAGAGGGTACATAGGCTTCAGCTTCCTGCTGCTTCTTTTCTTTCTCAAGCTTTTTAGCTTCTTCTTTCTCTTTAAGCACTTCACACAACCTCATTTTGATTTCCTTTGTTCAGTCAATGATTGAAGGAACAACTGTAAGCTTAGCTATGCTTCTAAAGGCATAGGGTTAGGATAGATGTCTAAGTTTTCAATCATTTCTTTTATCTCAGACACTTCATCAAGACTTTCTTTATGAGTTTGACCAGAGTAAAAAATCATGGCCATGCTTTCATCTTCTCCCTAACTTCATTCACTGTTGAGATATCTAAGTCATCATCATCATTTTGCTCCCACCAGAGACATTGTCATCTTCTTTTGATTCTTTTTCTTTTTTAGCCTTATCATCTTTATCTTTATCAGTTTCATCATCAACTTTTCATCCTTTTCTTTGGCCAATTATTCTTTAATTTTAAACAACATCTCTAATTCAAGACTCTTTTGGTTTGAGCTTCTATCTTTCTATGAAGATCAGCTATAATATTATTTTGGACATCAAGAAGATTCTCTTGTTCTTCCATGGCAATAGTTTGAATGGTTGAAGTGTCCAACACTCCACTATTTTCTTGCTTGGCCTGTTCTAGGACTGCTTTCAATCTATCAATCTCCTTTTTTTTTCTTCTTTATTAGATTGAAATTGGCTTTTAGTTCTTTCAGTTCTTTCTCCTTCTTATCAAGTTCTAAAAGTCTATCTCTTATTATGCCAGACCTTCTATCCAAAAGTTTCTCCTTCTGGCTACCTTCAGTAATAGCTAAGAGATCATTTCGTCCTTAGCATCAAGACGGTTTACATCAGATTCTACAAAGATTTCAGAAGCCCGCCTTTGATTGTACTTGTCTCTCAGGCCTTTGAACATCAGGATGATCATCCTCCTCATCCAAGATGATTCAGACCCATTTGATGAACTGGTAGATTTCACCAAATTCAACAGATGCAGCAGCAGCTTCCAGTGATGAATGGATAGGAGATACATGATGTGAGTGGATAGAGATAATGGTGAAGATGAACACGTGATGCTCTGAAAGGAGTGGGATATCATCTTCTTGAAGTGAAGGCACAATGTGAAGATCACTGCCTACATCAACTCGCGGTGACACTTTCCTCAGTCCTTCCTCAGTTGTATCAACATGCTCTTCATAGTTTTGTTGATCATGAGCAGCTATTGTTCTTCTATAATCTTATGCACATTAGTAGTAACATCATTATGACTTGTTCCTCAACATCAACAACTTCCTCTGCTTGAACTTCTTCAGGATTGATTTGTTGTAACATCCATTGAAGTAATGGAAAGAAAGTTCCACTATAGAAGTTCTTTGGATCTCTCTTCTGATGTACTTGTAGGATTTGGCATGGTAGTGAGGAATATCCATCATAGGGCCTTCTGCTACAATATCAGGAAAGCTTCATTGATGAAGCATTGGATAACCGTGGATACATTAGGAACATATGTCTTCTTCCTTCTTGAATGTTGGAGACTAGGCCATTGAACACATAAGCAGACATGTTGAATTGTCTCTTAGTGCCAAGGCACAAATAGCTGATGATGTAGTGATAGGGATGTCATTCCAACAAGTCTTCCTCTTTGACAGGCATTGTTGGAATCGATGTATCAGGAATCTCCATTGTAAGTCAACTAACCCCTTGACTATTTGTTTCCCTTCAAACCCCTTCATAACCAATGTTAACAAAGAAGGTCATGATTTCATCCTCTTCTAGTTCTTGGGGAGAGTTGGCATCATCCCTAAACTGTTGACACTGTCTCATAGTTTGTTCAGAGATGGCTAAAGTGTGATCATCAATGATCCTTCCTAATATAGTCTTCACATCATCTACGTCAGTCACTTCAGATGTTCCCCAACATGATCTAGTGAAGTTCTCATAGATGATGGGTCTAACATGAGACATGTGCCACTCTAGTTGTGGAGATGAATCTGATCATGTTTCTTAAACCCTTAGATTTTGGCACATCTGGATCAAGTATCCACTAACATTGTAGAGCTTGCTCCAAGTGAGGTTTGCCATAGATCTGCAATAGAGACACATGTGTTAGTAATGTAATACAATTATCAAATTAACAACTAAAAGCAGATTTGACTTCACTCTGTTTGACTTTCTCAGGTCAAAATTGATATATCAATGGTTACCGTTGTATAGGAATTAGACCTATCTTTGATTTTGTGATGAAACCATTTTGTAATGTTTTATGCATTTTTCAATCATCTTTACTTGTTTTAAACATCCTTTTACACTAAAACATAGAATTTGATTTCAACATTTTCAATTCTCGATTCCTCTATTCATCATGGTTAACCTAGGTTTTGTAAACAGTTGTTCTTTGTTATTCACATTAACATCTGTTTCATTGACTTGAAAATGTCATTGAAATTCATTACTTATGGTTATTTTTTGAGTTTTCTAAACCTAAGGTTCTATGTTTATCACTGGTTTGGTACTTGAAGTTTACAAATCCATCAAGAATCACCTTGTTTCAATACTACTTTGGCTAAGAATCGAATAGAGATGAAATGGAGTTGGATGAACAATCGATACACAAGGTTTGAGATGGTTTGGATGATTAATGAAGATCAATAAGAAAAACGCTCATCGTACTATGAGTTAACTCAAATTTGAAAGTATAAATGACTCTCATTAATGTGCTTAAATAGTCAATTTAATGTCTTCCACAAACTTTGCAAGTGTATGAACAAGTGCGGAAGTTTTAATTTTACACTGCAGCAAATGCGGATGCTTTTGACTTGTACGCATTTGTAACTATGACAAATGCGAAAGCACAAAACTTGCCTGCATTTGGCCCTGTAACAAATGCGAAAAGAACATTTGGACTTGTCCGCATTTACATCAGAACTTTTATTTTTGTGGCAACAAATATGGATGAAAGTTAGTTGTCTGCATTTCTTGAACTTCTACCGCTAGTTAATGCTGATGGATGTTAGTAATTTTATGCTTTCCATTATCCATCCGCATTAACTGAGGTTTCAACACTTATCATGATAGAAGAATGTGAGCACATGTTATATATTTTTGATACAAGCACAACAACAATGTTGTCCGCATTGATCATGTCAACCGCATTTGGTAGGTGCGGATGAACAAAACTTAACCGCATTTGGAAATGTAGAAGAAGAAAATTTTATCCGCAATAGTTTTCATCCTGATACTTCAGACATTGTATTCATTTGTTTGGGAAACAAATACGGATGACTTAAACATGTCCGCATTAGTTTCACTTTGGATTTTCTGGCACAAAACTATTACCCGCATTGGTTATATGCATGGGTTACATTCGCATTAACCAACACTCTTACCCCGCATTAAAATTTGAACCTTCAAAATTAATGATTTGTTGTGGATAGTTTTGACTATTCTCTGTGTGTCTTCGCTTTGACTTTTATGAAGTTTGACTGTTGCTTGATTGTAAATTCTTGCTTGGATTGAATTGTACACCCAGTGTGATACAAATTTCCAAGATTTGAATGATCTTTGACTTTTTGTGTCTTCCAACTATTGCATACACTGAGATACTGTGGTATAACATCCACACCAACAAGTCATTTTTCTGATTTTATATTTTTAAGAAAAGCAACAACTATACAGAAATGAGAAAATTTTAATTACTCACCCTAAATTTTATATCATATGTGATAAAAAACATTATATATTTTAAAATTTGAAAGCAAAATTGTTTGTGGATTTTGATTTTCGTATCTATACTAGAATGGAAGTATACCTTACTTGGGATCATATCAATCTTACCTTTCACAAGTGCAGGCAATTGTATAAAATAGACATAATCATGAACATATTGACTTAGATATGTTTTTCCTCTTAACTCATGCTTTGTTAATATTTTAATGCTTGTGATCTTTATCATGTTTTGAGTGGATTAAAGATCCCATGTACCTCACACTTAATTTCATGGCAAGATCAACCACCTGCATGAAATGCATGGTAGAACTTTTTCACAACTTACATGACCAGATCATTTAAATTATGAAATCTCATTTGGTTGGGCAAGGGGATCACATTAGATTCTTTTACTTTGATCCTTTAATTATTTGATCCCATTGGAATCTTTTTTGGCACATCACTTGGAAGGCGATCCTCTTTGGGATTCTTTTGATTTTATTAATTCACCCTTTTGGATGTTCCACATTGGGAATCTTTTTGGATCATGACTCAGCACTTTGTGCCTGTTTCTCCAAGTCTTTGCACAACAAAATAAGGAGGAACTGATGTGGGCGAATGAGATTCATAAGGCATCATACCTTGTGTGTTTAGGCTACTACATACACATACTTGGATAAGCTAATACTTACTCATACATGAATTATGGCTTCACGTTAAATATGAGCTTTAGTTCACAACAACATGTATCTTCTTTTCCAAGCAGAGCCTACCCGCATATCAGATAAGTCCTGTCAGTCTTTCAAGAGTTTGAAATAAATAGTGAATGATATAACGACTATAATTATGTCATTTCCCATTTGGAGTATTTCAAATACTTCAAACAAAAAAAATAACTTCTTTTTGTATTTTTATAATATTTGATGTTTTTGCAAATTTTAATTTTACTCAAGGTTAATCATCCATTGATTGAACTAACAATTTCAACGACTAGGGTCAAATGCCTTAGTGAACAAATCAGCTAATTGATTGTTCGTATGGACCTGTATCAACTTGATTAACCTTTATTCAGCACAGTCTCCCAAAAAGTGATATCTAATTTCAATGTGTTTGGTTTTTGAGTGCTAAACTGATTGTTTGTTATGAGCATGGGCGGCTGTGTTGTCAATGTGAAGAGGTGTATGCAAGAGTTAATACCATAATCAAGCATCTGGTTTTGAATCCAGATAACTTGAGAGCAATAAGCTGATGCTGCTATGTACTTAGCTTCTGCACTACCAGAAGACCAGTCTAGGACCAAGGAATTGACAACCCCCAAAGTGGACTTTCGATTGAAGTTGCATCCCTATAGTCACTGTCTATGAAGCATAAAATTGAAATCCCCTTCCTTTGTATCCATAATCCAAGTGCAGGCTTGCCCTTGAAAGCCAATATCCGCTATCCTCTTTACAGCATTTGCATGTGATTCCTTGGATCTGCGTGATATCTTTCACAAACACATACACCAAACATTATGGCCGGTCTGCTTGCTGTAGATACATGAGTGACCCAATCATTGATCGATAATGAGTCTGATCCACTGATTTGCCATCTAAGTCTGGACAAATCTGCAAATGAAATTTCTTCAACATGGATTCCACGTATTTTGATTGATTGATAAGATTCCATCTGTTGTTTGCTGCACTTGCAATCCTAAGAAGAATATAAGCACACCATTAGAACTTATCTGGAATTAGAGTGCATAAGGTCTTCAAAATCCTAGCAAAGTTGCTGTTTTTGATCAAAAATGATATCATCCACGTAGATCTAGACTAGCAGCATTTCATGTTCCTTTCTTTTTCTAAACAAATCTGATCATCTTTCCTCTCTCATACATGTGTGCAGAAGGAAAGATGATAGGAGTCTCATACCATTTTTGTGGGCTTGATGTAGGCCATACAAAGCTTTGTCAAACTTGGTACACGTGAGGGAAATTCGGCATTTCTTCTTTTGAGCATCTGCATTAAGTATGTTACTAGCGTTGATAAATGCGGATGAACAAATACTTAAGCGCATTTGGTTCTTCACATCCAATTAGTAAATGCGGATGAACAAATACTATGTCGTATTTG
>JACCIY010001585.1:0-10000 GCA_025506505.1 Flaveria sonorensis
AAACAAAATTTTAGTATTTACAAAAATAAAATTTAAATTATTAATATCCTTTCATGTCTCATAGACAATTAATAATTAAAATCTAGAATCCAAACGTTACATTTAAATAATGGTTAGGTGACTTTATCCCATTATTTAAATTAACAAGGTAGTCAACTTTTGACAATTACAACCTTTTGCAACTTCTAGTTATGGGATCGGTTAAACATCTTTATGTTTAGTCGGCATGTTTAATCCCATTAACACCATTGTATGCGATGCTTCGGTGACCCTATTCACATGGTTTCTAACTCAAGTCGTCCTACTTACACACACATGTTAGTTTACACACACAAGTGGTTAGGTGACCTTTATACCACAAATATGCTAAGCCCCTCAAAACATACAAGTTCTCTAAATATGGTTAGGTGACCTTTATCCCACACAAATAGTTCCCAAGTGATTCGAGTGTTGTATAAAAGGATGGGTGTTAAACTTGTTTAAAAGGGATTTTGTTTTCATTAATTCTAGTTATCAAAACATTTTGTACCTTACATTTCCATGCATTCAAATGCGTGGTACATAGGTGAAACCAATTTCCAAGGTTCTTTTAATAAAATCCAATTTTATTGCGAAAACATTAACCTTTAATAAACCATTTATTACCTATGTTAATGTTTTCCAAAAGAACCGTTTGCACTTTTGTTGATTTGAAGTTATTAACAGTGCATATCCCAAATATCACATAAACAATAAAATTAAAATCAACCAACAAAGCAACACACACAACAACAAGTTCATAACCATAGCCAACTAATTTAACATTACTTGTTGACTTAAACAAAGTTGAGTTATTAGGTCCTTCTTAAGGGTACACTTGTGTCGGTGAACTCCCACTTGATCCCGCATCCAAATGCTTCAAGTGTCCACTTTGTGTTGTGATTCTCCCATTTCGATTTGAGCTTCCAAATGGGCTTAAATTTCTGCACCAAACTCCTTTGGCCTTCAAAATCTGTTTTCAGTTATTGTGCTTAAATCCCATTAAGAGCTATAAATCCCTTTGGGCACAAAATTAGCCCAAACCGAAAAATCCTTGTTGCATCTTCTTTTACAAAAGTATATTATAATATTTTTTCTAGTAAAAGTGAAATGCAACTAATCTATTTATGTTACATACCAAATGAAAATAAATAAATTACATAGCCAATAGAAGAAGAACAAATACATTTAATTATACACCCTTTGATAATCAAATACAAATCACAACACAACCAAAACCCAAGGTCTCGGCTAGGTTATGAACATCAAGATACATATCAAATATGTAAACAAAATCCGAGAGCTTTCCCTTGAATCACAGATTTTCGGTTAATGTATAAACAAACTGAATATCATGATTCTTGTCCAAACAACTATTCATCCAAATGATTAAATTTTTCAAGATTACAATATGCATGTAAAGTAGAATCTTGAAAAAAATAGGGAAACATAGACCAGAATTCTCGGTCTGTTGGTGAATTGTCACATCCCGGCGAAAGCGTGAAATGCTTTGATGTGACTATCGGTTCGGAACACATTGATTACAGATATAAACAATCACACCAAAGTAATTTAAAGTAATAGTACATTAGTCTTTATAGATTCGGGTTACATTCATAACATATACAAAACTTGTCTTAACTTAGACTTTTACATATAATACTGCAACCCTATTACAAAAGGATTCAAGTAACCACTTCATAGTCTTCTCAGTAGTAGTGGACATGTGCATCCACTGATATGCTGAGATCAATCAGATTCACGGTTACTTTTACACACATCTTTCCTCTCACATCATACCATCCATTGTAAACATCAAATGTAAGCACAAGATTATAAGTCATTTCTGATTACCTGAAAAAACATACTCAAAATAGTCAACATAAAATTGATGAGATCATAGGTTTAATAACTTAACAAAATTATTGATGCAATATAAATAAGATTACAACCAACTATACTTATATGACAGGTGATTTATAACTGTCATATACATAATCACAGAATCAGATTATATAATATCACAACATTTATTTTGTTGGTGCAGGAAACATATTCCTAAGTAGCATTATCTATATTATCAGATGGTTCCTTATACGAATTGATTTTACTTATGGCAAAATGACAGTAACTTATCAAAATTCTTATTTACATTAGCATCAAAACAAACATAGTATGTTTTTCCCCCAAAAACTTATAAATAAAAGGGGCTATGATACTCACCTTAAATCCAACAAATCCCTATAAAATTATTATGTGTTAGAAATAATTTATTTTTAAAATTTTCAGCATTTATGTCTTAATTCAAATAGAAATTCCAAAATAGTATCTATGGTTAACCATAAATTACAAAATTTTATAAACTGTAACATCTCAAAATCCAAATTAACATATAAAATTTTTAGTTAATACGTATTTATAATTAATTTCCTATAATTTTTACCAAATTTAAACTAAATAGCAGAAATAGCTACAGGTCTCTAAAAATTATGAAATTTATAAAGAAGGTCCTATAAAATATTTAAAAGTTTATGTAAAATTTTCATAATTTTTCATACTGTTTTTCTATTTAATTCGATTTTCTACATATTATACGTTTTAAAATATGTAACTTTATTATTTTAAAGAATTAATTTACGAAATTTATTCTGAAATTACAACTTACTTTAAAGGTCATCATATAAGTTTTCTATATTTTTATCATCTTTAAATCTTTTGTCAATAATTTTCTTTTATTTTCCTTAAATAAATCATATAAATTAGTATATCAAATAATAATTTCTCAAAATTTCCAGATAATTATTTTCGATATTTTTGATAGATTTATAATTTTATTCCCACAATTATATTCATTTAATTATTAACCTATTTTACTTAATAATTCATAAAATATCACATGTTTTAACCCTTTAAATTCTATTTAAATTCTTGGTTTATAAAATCCTTAAATTTTCAGTTCTTCAACTTTTTCCTTACTGATTTTTAATAAAATCAAATGTTCAAGAAATTTGATAAATAGTTTTGATGTTTATACATAATAAGTTAGTTACATATGTATGTATAACACATGTGTAACTCTTTTAAATTTTGTTTGTCATAGTTTATAAGAATCAAACCTTGTCAATATATGAAAAGAAAGGCTGAAGAAGGGTGAAGATGGCTTTTGGATTCCAAAGTGTTCTTGCTCTTGAAGGTGTCTTCAAAATTGTTGATGTTCTTGATGGTATAACAACATAGAGTCAAGAGGATTCTTGGAGTAAGATGGTGGTTTTGTGTGGTGTTGTAGCCGAGAGGAATTGATAAGGGTGTTGAGGGATTGTTAGTGTAAAGAGTGGCGGTTTTGGTGGTGTTTAGAAAGTGGAATGATGAACAATATAAGAAGGTTTGATGGCGGTTGACATGTTCAAGTGGCCAAGAGTTTATGTCCAATAATGATTTCAATTCATAGCTTGGATGAGTTGGTGTCCTTAGGGTCTAGGTGTCAACATATAAAATATGCTTAGTGTTAGTTGAAGATGATGCATGTGAACCGGGCGAAGGTGTGGTGGCGGTTGTGGTGCTTGGTAGCCGAGAGATTGGCACTAAGTGGGTTAAGAGTATGCCACCCAACACACTAGAAATGATGACTTATAATGAGGAGTTAAAGTAGAGTGGTTAAGTGGCACATTTAGAAGTTTGCTTGGTGTTTTAAGTTTGGTGACAATGCATGGAAGTCGGCCGAGAACTTTTGGTGGAAGAAAAATTAATTTGATCTTCATAATTACTTCCTCACATAGGTGGATGAGGTGTGTTTCTAGGTTGAGTAGGTGTCAATTAGTCATGCATGTTAAGTGTCAAGTTTAGAAGGATGATTAGTGTGTGGGTTGATAATAAGGTTGTGGTTTGGGTCTTTGGCCGAGAGGTGTGGTGGGAGAGATACCACCATTAGTTTTCATCTTAGGTTTGATGAGTTGTTGCCTATAGACCCATTAAGTGACAATTGATATGCTAGGTGTAAAAATTAAAAGTATGCTTAGTGTTTAAGTTCATGTCTTAATAAACGACTAAGATATTAAGTTGATGTTTTGGTTAAACGTTTAAGTTGTAATCTTAACTTACTACATGTTAAATGAGAAATATGTAATTCAAGCAACTAATCACATAATCTTATTATCTAACATTCTTAACATTTTACAAATGTCTCAAATGTATCCTTACATGCACACGTAAAGAATCATGTATACATGCAATTTATACACATATTTTATATGCTAAAACACATATACATATAAAATTTTATCATATAACGTCACCTTAGAATTTTTAATTTATTAAAAACACATACAAATATAGGTTTAACTTATATAAAATAAAATTTTCTAACCTTAATTTTTAGGGTCGTCACATGAATTAACAGCAAGAAACCAAGATTTCAGTCCAGATGAAATATGTATCCATATAACCGGCTCTTGATGCCATTGTTGGGGTTTTCACAAGTTTATCAGAGTCATTTTATCCTTATAAAATGAAAAATACAGCGGAATTAGGATGAAAAACTTGTTACAGTTAATATATATAAACCAATTTATATCTGTTAAAAACCCTTAATGGATCGTTATATGAAAAAACCATGCTTACAAACAACCATAGGGTGTTTAGAATTCTACCTCTCGAATGAGACAGAGGAAGATAATCTTTGTAAGAACCATCTGAGGATTATGAGCCTGATGCAACCAACAAGCCAGAACAATCAAGTCTTCCATGCATGCATTAAGGAACAAAGATGAACTAGCTTAGGAAGTCTTACACTCTCAAATATGTCTAAGTGTAAGATCTTCCGAAGCTAAAAGTTAAGAGGAAGTTACTTCAGAAGTTTCACACTCAAACAGAAAAATATTCCAAGTGTGAAATCTTCCAAAGCCAAAGACCAGCATCTTCCGAAGCCAAAGATGAAGTCTCCCGAAGCCACTTTGCTAAGAAGACTGATTTCTTCCAAAGACAGAGAAGACATGCTTTTTCTGAATCAACTTTTGATAAAGCTGACACACTTTCCGCTGCCTGCTCTGATGGTTCACCTACTTTACACAAGTTGGTGAAACTTCCATACTTTATCAAACAGTAGAATATGGTCTTTGTCTGTAACTTACCTTACTTGTTCCTATAGACTTTTTGTATTAGGAAAAGTCAGTGAGCTATGGCATGTCATAGTCACTACTCAAAAGGCAATCTGCCTTTTGACTCTAGATTGATCTTGATGTCTAGATTAGTCAAATCTCAACTGTCTTTACACGTAAGTGACTGTTGTAGGTTGTAGTATAAAAGTGTCTCAGGTCCTTGTATTTTCTTTATGATTTGTAACACTTGTAATAAAACTTGAGATCAATATACAACATCCTTGAAAACACTCTTGTGTTCTTGTGTTGATTCATAGTTATGTCTCTTAGTTACTTGTGTTCTTAGTATGTTGTGATCTAGTTACCAGTTCCCCATTTGAACCGTTAAGTGATCCAAGATCACTCCTCAGTGTGAGACTAATTGCAAGCTTTAGCTTTGATCGGTAGCTTCCAAAATAGGAGGCCTCAAGCTTGTCTACCCCAAGCTTCCAACAAAACACTAGGTTGCTAGGATTTTCTTCACTTGAACGACTTCTGTTCACTGTTCTCTTCGACTGATCGAGAGAGCACTAACTGGAACACCGATCTGCATCTTTTGTGTGTGTTGTAAGTTATCAAAGAGAGTAGTTGATTGCAATCATATATTGCATGTCCTATGAAACTAAATTTCAGAGTGAGAGAAAAATGGGAGGGACCAATCCCTTTAACCCATCCGCATTTCTCTAATATTCATCCGCATTAGTAAATGCGGATGAACAACCTCTAACCGCATTTGTAAATGCGGATGAAGAAATTTCATCCGTATTTCCCAAATATACATCCATATTTGTTAATGCAGACGAACAGTTCATCACCATTTCCTTAAATGCTCATCCGCATTAGTAAATGCGGATGAAGAGACTCCTTCAGCATTTCCACAAATGCACATCCGTATTTGTAAATGCGAATGAGAAACATTCATCCGCATTTCCTCAAAAACACATCCGCATTAGTAAATGCGGATGAGTAACAAAGAAATACGAACAAAAAGACTTGTATTGTTGTTCAACCATTTGAATAACAATACAAAATACTCTCTCTCTAGAATAAATTATTCATATAATTTATTCACAAGACTAGTGCAAATATTTAGAAACCCAATTTCTAAATACTTTAAGTGTCAATATTTATTTACATAATCATATCATATAATAAATATTGTAGGTGTTTGTTGTAAGGCCCCGTTCCCGGGACGCTTACAGCTGTACCGTCATCGCATAAATTATTTAAAATACTCATTTCTTTGCAGCGAAAATTATTAACTTTCATTTATAATTAAAACATGTTATCTAATTACATAAATCATTTACATATCAAAATACAATAACATGTTCAAAATATGGATGCTAGTCTTCAAAACACTCCCAGTAGCTTATGCATCCATGCCTGCAACTCCTCAGCATCAACAAAGTACCTGCCAACTATTATGCATACAAAAAGTCAGCGACGCTAAGTGAGTTCTAGTTTTATAAATAAAATACTTTTCTTCCTTTAAAAACATAACCTTCACAATCATACGCGATCACACATCATACGTACACATAGATAATATTATTTATTATCTTCATCATCGTTCATTTCGTACGTTTCGTACTTTCATCATTATCTTTCACTTTAATCTGGATCCTGTCTCATGCAATACCCCCGACTCATGTCCGAAGACCGATACTGTGTCGGGGCCTGTAAACAAACCCCCAACTCATGTCCGAAGACCGACACAGTACCGGGGTACGCGACAAGGACCCCGTCTCTTTTTGCAACACCCCCGCCTCATGTCCGAAGCCCGTCACAGTACCGGGGTGAGCATCACGACATCTATCACGTCAATCTCATGGATTAAACCCCTTACGAGTCTTTTGCAACAACACGGTCACTCACCTCAATCTTTGCTTGCAAGACTTTCATTCATTCATTACGTTCCACTTTTCATTATCGTTATCTTTCACTTCGTTACATAATACTTTACGTTCATTCATAGCCATACATCAAACCAAGTAAAGCCACAACATAATACACAACGTATAATATAACATAATACATATGTTTTAAAAACTATTAAACGAAAAAGACAACACATAACACTGATACAATATAAACCACATCACAACATCAAGCATACCACAAGCATAAGCCACCACATCACCAAGGAACCTAAAGCCAAACAACCACCCCTTAAAGCCCCTTAGAAAACCTTAAGTCTAAAACGAGGCACATTAAAACATTCTAGGCGCATCAGCAAGAAAATTCTAAGTGTAAACAGCCTGGGCGCATGAGAACTATTTGGGCGCATGAGCCTTGTCCTGGCGCATGAGCACTATGCGGGCGCATGCCCGATACTCAGGCGCATCAACACTTATTTTTGGGTGCATGAACTACTGTTCATGTGCATGTCCACTATTTAGGCTCATGACCTTGGGCGCATGAGGTCATTTAGGCACATGACCAACACTTAGTCACGTGGACAGTTTTCTGGGCGCATGGCTACTATTTGGGCGTATGACCTGGGCGCATCAGCACTATTTGGGTGCACCACCTTGGGCGCATAAGGACACTTAGCATACAATCAATTGGGTGCATGGGATCATTCTGAAACATTTCCAAACTACCAAAAACACCCGAACCCTTTCTAGCCTAACCCAAACACAGATCTAACCTACTAAGGCACTTAAGACCATGCTAAACAACAATTCTAACCCCAAATCAACCTCTAAAACATACCACAACATAACACCATCAAACAACAACAAGCATAAACATTCGGTTAACTTTAAAATGTTTAATCGTTATGCACAAGAGCCCCAAAACTTCAAAAACCAGTAAAAGAGGGGTCTAGAAACTCACCTGTTGCAAATCCTCGAGCAACACACTACCTCTTGCAAATTCAGCTTCAAGAATCCTGAACCCGACCTCTAAACACCGAGAACTTCGGTTACAAGCTGCAAACTCAGTTTAAACCGAACATAAACTCAAGAACTAACCTTTTTGCAGCTTCTTCTCCTTTCTTCTCCTCACAAACCGAATCCTTCTTCCTCTTTTTGCTTTGGCCGAGAGCCAAAAAGCAGATCTCCTTTTAAAGGAGCGACCATGCTTCTTTTATTATTAAAATATTGAAGTTTGGTACTTTGTACACTTTGCCCCCTTCAACTTGTATCCATATTCTTTTCCTTCTAGATACTTTTCTTTTTAAATAAAATTCAGGGTGTTACAAGTCCACCCCCCTTATATAGGTTTCGTCCCCGAAACCTGTCGCTTCTCGAACGGTTACGGGTAATGTTGTCTTACCTCTTCCTTGTTCTTACACTTAGGCTTGATCCCCTTCGGAGTTCCACTGTACTCAAGCAAGTGGAAGCACCATTCTCCTTAGCCCTTCTTTTCCTTCTATCATAAATGACCCTTAGTTGCTCCATGTAGCTGAATCTTTCATCCATCTCGGTATCCTCTAGTGGTACAATCATATCATCATCGATTGAGCACTTTCTTAGACGAGATACATGGAACATCGGATGACTTCCACTTAACACATCGGGTAGCTCCAGTCGACATGCCACTTCTCCTACCTGAGCAACAATTCAGATTGGTCCTTTATTCCTCAGTACTAGCTTCACTCACTTTCGAAACTGGGTGATCTCCTCTCTCAAAACGAGGCCTTCATCATTATTTCATCATCGTAGATCGGCACCGAACTTCCTTCGGGCGCGGTTGTTCAAACCACCTTCTTGCAACACTCGGTGTTTGTCTCATAGTTTACTAGCTAATTCACCCGAAGGTGTACGTCTATCCACCTGCGTCTGTCCTGAAAAGTCTAGCAGGAAATACGCGCTCTCTCAATTCTATCGCGTAATCTTCTAGGGCATCCGGTAACCTAGTGGACTTAACAATAGCAATTTCTACATCAAAGGACGCATCGATCTTCCTACTCCTAACATGCAACTTAACACAAGGCAACAGGAATGAAACTACTACTAGCACCACAATCACAGCATAGATGCACAAATTTAAATTACTAGGAACATACCTGACGTCACATCGGAGTTCGCTCTAGCCTCCTCCCAGTCATAGCAAATGCTCTGACCTTCATCCTCTGCTCTCCTTCCTCACATCGAAGCTTCCCGCCCTCGACTTCTTGCAATCTCTGCCCCTGCGTCCAGTCTCGCCACAGTCATAACATTTAGCCATGTGACAATCCCTCGCCCTGTGGGCCTCTCTTCCACACTGGAAGCAGACGTTCGATCCCCATTTGCACTCCCCCTCGTGACCTCTGCCGCACTTCCGGCATACCTCTTCCCTTTCAGTCACATTCTATAGTGATCATCGAACCTCATCGTCTTACCTCTAGCCATAAATTCGCCGTCATCATCCCGTCTTCCACTCTCATCCCTATCATAGCTCCGCTTCTCCTCTTCATCCGTTATCGCCACCGCCTCACGCTCGTCATACAACCTCCCTGCCAAATCGACCGCCGACCTAAACGTGCTTGGCTGGGCAATGACCAGATGTCTGCGGATATCTACCGGGAGACCTTGAATATACCTTTTAATCTTTCGTGACACAGGCATCACCTGATCTGGTACCAACCTTGCCATCTCGTTGAACTTTGTGGTGTACTGTTGGTGTGTCATCGTTCTCGCCTCCAGCTGTAGGAACTCCCTCTCGACTTTGTCAAGCTCTCTATGAGGGCAAAACTCCTCGATCACCAACCTCTTCAGCTCCTTCCACCTCATCCTTTTGGTTGTCCTGGTGCCCTCAGCCTGGACAATGTTGTCCTACCAGCACAAGGCTGAATCCACAAATGAGTGGGTAGCAAACTTCACCTTCTGATCCTCGCGGCACTCGCTAATGTCAAGTACCGC
>JACCIY010001585.1:15000-44381 GCA_025506505.1 Flaveria sonorensis
TCACCATTTTCATCTTGTTTACATATATGTACGTCGTCATCGTCATCATCATCTTAACATAACCAGGTTTTCCTTTACTAAATAAATTAACGTACCTTAAATGATAGGAAACTTTGGATGAAACTCCTAGTTTTTAGATGATATCTCGTTCAAAATAAGAAGTATAGTCAAAGATATTTTAAATTTCTAATGATAATAATATACGATTTGTTTTGAAATTTACAAGATACCATAATTATATTTTAATTAAAATTACAAAAATACCCTTTAAAGGAAATAATAAAATGAAAAAATAAAAAATTATGATTGGTTGAACTTGATTTTCATGGTTTTCTACTAAAAAAGTGGTTTTCATTTGATCTCTCCTTTATATATATATAGGAGCTGGTTCAAATAAAAAATCACTTTGCCTAAAAAGTCTAAAAAGAAGGGTATGATGGGCATAAAACTATTTCCTACTACTTTTTCACATATGTACATTGAACAAACTAATATTGATATATCCAACTTGTCACACCCTCAATTTCCACGTGCGGGGTTTTACCACGAGGCGTGTGAACATACCAGGATCTAAGTCATTAGTTACTCAGAACGACACTATATGAAACATCCAAAACTAAACCAGAGTTTAAAACTTTAAAACTGTGCGGAAGTGTTTTGCAAAATACGTCAAACTCAAAATACTAAAATGTAAAATGCGCAAACACGCGCCAAACCATTACTTAAAACAAAATGTATGTTAAATCCCAAATGCAAAACAATGTTTATTCCAATACATGCTGACCCGTGAGTGCTACTAGGCGCTGCTGCTAACCTCGACCTGAGAATAGCATACTAAAAGAGTTAACATAACGGTTGGTGAGTTCAAAAGTTTGCTTTTAATATGAACAGTAACAGTTGTAAAACATAAGAAGTACAATGAAATAGATAGCTAGTCTATATTCATAAGCAATAACCGTAGTGATTTCGCGATCGAATCTGACTGTGTTTCGTTTGTTTTCCTCCCGTCACGACATACCAGGTCGTGACAATGTTTGTGTTAGGACAATATTGCACCTGTTTGACCTCGAGTCGCACAGGTGGGGCTTGTCAGACCCAGTAGTACTACCCAAAATTTCCCGCTAATTACCATTATTAACGATCCGAAAGTGTGAGGACTTTCAAGGTATAACATACTATGTTACACTATACACAACTTATAATAATAAAGCATTAGTAAAGAGTATGATATCTCCCCCAAAAAGAGAGTGTTTAAAAGTGGGGCATGAACTCACCTTGTGCACAAACGAACAGAAAAATGCAAAGCTACGGTGAATGGAAAGACAACCCGTCAAAGGTTACCTAGAACACGTTAGTACATAAGTACGTATAACCAGAAAGTTTAACAACCCTAAGTGCCCATTAAAACACGTTGACCCAAGGGTTTTGCAAAAAAAAAAGACTCATTTGACCTAGTTGACCCTTTGGTGACATGTTAATTGAAATCTTGTTTGATCAAGTATAGCAACTCATACACATGATTATCATACAAGTTATTCACGTACACCACCATCATAAGTTCTATCACGATCATCATCCTAACATAGTTTATCATACAACACATACAAATCTCAACCAATCAATCATGCTCAATACAATTATAATTACATCACAATTAATAAATCATACATGAAGTCTAATCATGCACTACATGCCATGTGAAGCCACTCACGATTTCACATCCTAAACCCTGCCAATCCTACTAAGTAGGGGCCTCAGATTCGCCTTAAACGTGATATAGATCAACAATTCCACTTGGTACTAATTGGAATTTATCAAAATCGATTGTGTTGAGATGCTTGTAGGTGGAATCGCAAAGGGAGGGGGTTGGGAGTGGTGTTTTGGCCGATTAAGGGGATTTGGGGGGATTAGGGTTTGTTTGGTGGTTTAAATATGGTAAGGATTTCTCTAATTTCCTCCTATTGTCTTATAAATTATAAAAGTAGTCTTTTTTTATACTTTAAAATAATTTTAGTCACATAATACATGAATCATTATCAACTAACAATAATCATATAATCCAACTTGTAAACACCACACATGAATCATAAATCACACGTAGTCACGTTATAATGTGAAAACCGTAAATAACATTTAACATTCATGAATTATATAATCACGTGTTAATAATCAACTTTATTATTTAAATTATTATCTAGTAACCATTGTTAATTATTATTAGGTCACCAATGTTCAACGACAACTAGTGTGTGCTCACGACACGTGTATGCAAGACCTAACAGAACTAATGGAGTTTGGTAGCAGAAAATTACCAAATGTCAAATTATCCCCATATTGAAAGAATTTTTGTCCCAAAAATTGCGTTACATGGTTGTGTTACATCACTGGTTTACTGCATTAGCACAACGAAATCGAGTGAGTTGTCACATCATCCCAATGTTTAAAGAAATTTCGTCCCGAAATTTAATCATTACCTTCGCCGGTTGTCGTCGTTGTTTCGAACAGATGAGGATACTTAAGCTTCATCTGATCCTCACATTCCCATGTGAAATCTGGTCCACGTCTTGAGTTCCAATGAACTTTTCCTATGGGTATCTTGCTTTGCTTAAGAGTTTTGACTTCACGATCCATCACCTTAACTGGTTCTTCAATGAATCGTAATTGTTCATCTACTTTCACTTCCTCGAGTGGTACAACCAAAGTCTCGTTAGATAAACGCTTCTTTAGATTAGAGACGTGAAACACATTGTAAACTCCACTCAACGAGTCAGACAGATCTAATCGATAGGCCACTGGACCAATTCTTTCTAGAATCTCTAATGGTCCAACATATCTCGGATTAAGCTTGCCTCTTTTGCCAAATTTAGTCACGTCGTTCCACAGTGAGACCTTCAGCAATACCTTGTCTCCGACTTGAAACTCCAAAGGTTTCCATCGCTTATCTGCATAGCTCTTCTCTCGGTCTCGTGCTGTAGCCATGCGAATTCGTATCTGCACGATCTTTTCAGTAGTCTCATGCACCAATTCAGGGCCAGTCAGCAGGCTACCTCCAACTTCCGCCGACAAACTTATGGTCTACACTTTCGCCCATACAATGCCTCAAATGGTGCTGCCTTAATATTGGTGTGATAACTATCGTTGTAAGAAAATTCCATCCGATAGGTGAACTTCCTAGTTATTCCCGAAATCAATCACACAAGCGCGCAACATGTCCTCCAATGTTTGAATAGTACATTCACTTTGCCCATCCGTCTGCGGATGATAAGCAGTGCTCATATCCAGATGCGTACCCAAGGATTTCTGTAACAACTGCCAGAAATATGATGTGAAACGAGCATCACGGTCATAAATAATCGAGATTGGTATACCATGTCTCGAAACTACCTCCTTTAAATAAATTCCAGTTAACTTGTCCATTTTATCAGTTTCCTTGATTTCCAAGAAGTGAGCAGACTTAGTCAATCAGTCTACAATCACCCATATTGTGTCACAACCAGTAAGAGTCCAGGGTAATTTAGTAATGAAGTCCATAGAAATCTATTCCCACTTCCACAAAGGAATCTCATATTGTTGTAGTAACCTAGATGGCTTTTGATATTCAACTCTAACCTTCAAACAGGTTAGGCACTTGCTCACATATGTAGCTACGTCTGCCTTCATATTAGGCCACCAACAGTGCACCTTCAGGTCATGATACATCTACATCTTGTCTGAACCAGGGTGTATAGAGTACTTAGACTTGTGTGCTTTACTCATAACCAAGTCTCTTAGGTTTCCAAAGAAGGGAACCCAAAGTCTATCTATGAAGTAACGAATTCCATCCGCTTTCACCTCAAACTGTTTGTCCATTCCAAGTAAAGATTCAGATCCAATGTTTTCAGCTTTCAAAGCTTCTGTTTAAGCTTCCTGGATTTGTTCAGGCAATTGAGTGCTAATCATAAGCTGCAAAGCTCGCACTCGTTGGAGCTTAGCAGTTTCCTTTGTACTCAACGCGTCAGCGACTACATTTGCCTTTCCCGGGTGATATTTGATAGCACAATCATAGTCGTTTAGCAATTCCACCCAGCGTCGCTGCCTCATGTTCAACTCCTTCTGCTCAAAGATATGCTAAAGACTCTTGTGATCGGTGTGGATAGTGAACTTGGTACCGTACAAGTAATGTCTCTAGATCTTCAAGGCAAAAACTACCGCACCCAGCTCCAAGTCATGGGTGGTGTAGTTCTTCTCGTGCACTTTCAGTTTTCTCAAAGCATAGGCTATCACCTTGTCACGTTGCATCAAGACGCAACCAAGTCCTTGGATAGAAGCATCACAGTAGACCAAAAAGTGATCATTTCCCTCCGGTAATGCCAATATCGGTGCGCTACAAAGTTTCTGTTTCAACAATTGAAAAGCGGTCTCTTGACTCTCACCCCATTTATACGTTGTTCCTTTATGAGTCAAGGCTGTGAGAGGTTGAGCGATCTTAGAAAATCCCTCAATGAAATGCCTATAATATCCTGCCAGTCCAAGAAATTGCCTTATCTCATTCGGCGTCTTAGGAACCGACCAATTCTTTATCGCTTCAATCTTTGCAGGCTCCACATGTATTCCTTTTTCGTTAACAATATGTCCCAGTTCGCGAATCCAGAACTCACACTTGGAAAACTTGGCGTACAGTTGTTCCTTTTAAGTAATTCCAAGATTAGACATATGTGCTCTTCATGTTCTTCCTTGGTCCTCGAATAAATCAATATGTCATCGATGATCATGATAACAAACTGATGGAGATAGGGTTTGCACACATGATTCATGAGAACCATGAACACTGTTGGTGAATTTGTCAACCCAAATGGCATGACAAAGAACTCATAATGACCATAACGTGTACGGAATGCAGTCTTTGAGATGTCTTCATCTCAAACTCTCAGTTGATGATACCCAGACCTCAAATCAATCTTAGAGTAATAGCTTGATCCTTGAAGTTGATCAAACAAATCATCTATACGAGGCAAAGGGTATCGATTCTTGACTGTAACTTTATTCAATTCTTTGTAGTTGATGCACATTTGAAATGTGCCATCCTTCTTCTTGACAAAGAGAACAGGGGCTCCCCATGTGATGAGCTCGACCGAATAAACCCTTTATCCAACAGCTCTTGAAGTTGTGCAGATAGTTCCTGCAGTTCGTTCGGGGCTAACCGATAAGGTGCTCTCGCAATCGGTGCTGCTCCAGGAGTTAAATAAATTTGAAACTCAACTTGACGATGAGGTGGTAGTCCAGGCAGATCCTCTTGAAACACCTTTGGAAAGTCACGAACTACCGGAATATTCTCTGTCTTCTTTTCCTCCTGTTGCTTGTTAGTTACAAGGGCTAATATGGCTAAGTGACCCTTGCGTAGCCACTTCTGCGCTTGCATAAAGGATATGATGCCTATCACAGCACCACTTTTCTCACCTTTAACAGAGAGAATTTCCCCGTCCAGGAGAGGAATGTGAATAATCTTCTCGTGGCAAATGACATCCTCCTGCTTCTCGGACAACCAATCCATGTCCACAACCACATCGAAACTCCCAAGTGTAACAGGCATGAGGTCGATATCAAAGGTGTGACCAGCAAGTTCTATATTGCAACCCTTAAGGATGTATGTAACGTAAGTTTGCTTACCGTCAGCTAATTATACGGTATATCTAGATTCCAACATAGAAGGTATATCACTTAAGAGACTACTAAACTTAGTAGAGATAAAAATTCTTCGGCTCCAGTGTCAAATAATGCAGTAGCAAAACGACCATTAAAAGGAAATTTACCAGTAACAGTAGTAGGGTCGTTTAGAGCCTCACCTGAACCCATGACAAAGGCTCTCCCTTTGGCTCCACCATTGTTACCACCATTGTTGTCACCATTATTAGTTTTGTTATTGTTGTTTCCATTGCCCCCAGCACCATTGCCATTCCTCCTTAGTTGAGGGTAGTTCCTCTTGTAATGCCATTCCTTCCCACATTCAAAGCAATCCTTAGGCGTTTCTTGTGGTTGTTAGGGCTTTTTCATCAACTCACCACGGCAATCCTTTGCCGCGTGTCCAGCCTTTCCACAACGCTGACATCAAAAATTATCACACCTGCCAATGTGGTGGTAGTTGTATCGGTTACATTTAGGATGCTTTCCCATGTATCCACCTTGTCCTTGGTTTGAGGAAGATGACTGATTAAAATTCCGGTTGTTGTCGAATCTCCTTTGTTGTTGTTGCTGTTGCTGCTGGTGTTGGTTGCTAGAGGATGAGCCCTTATTGCCAGTATTTTCCCACTTGCGTTTGTTATCGGGTATGCTAGCCACTGCGCCTCGTTTGGGTAGCTTTCCTTGTTCCACTACTTGGTTGGGCAGCCTGTGGGCTAACCGAATAGCCTATTGTATGGTGGCAGGGTTGGAAGCTGTCACCATACTCTGAATCTCAAGAACCAACCCACGTAAATAAAGCTCAATCTTTTTTGCATCTCGTTCACCATCCTTGGGTCGGATCCCTCCATCTTTAACTGCCAGAAAGCCTCCAACTTCTGGACGTCATCCGGTTCTTCCTCCAGATCTTCTTATGACTCCTCCTCGGGTACCTCCTCTTGTACCTCCTCTTGTACCTCCTAAGGCTCCTCCATCGGGGCCTCCTAAGGCTCGAGCTAGTTTTCCAACTCATGTATACTAACTATAGCCTTATGAAGCTGATCGCGCGTCGTATTCAGAGTAGCCGTCAACTCAGCAACCTGTCCACGTAGAGTCTGGATCTCTCCTGTCTGACCATCCTGGCGTCCTTGCATATCGAGCCACAAGTCTTCCATCTCCTCGTACAATCGGCTGTCATGCTCCTGTCGTGCTTCCAACCTTTTAAATTTCTTCTCGACTTTTCATCGTAGTCGGTCATGTGAGGCCACCACAGCGGCGATAGCCCTATAAGGAGTACAGGGTAGAAGGTATAATATGGAATCTCCAGTCACGATAGTAATCAAAAATAGAACATACTCCGTTCTAGTATCCTGATCAGTGCAGTACGATACCAGTCCCAATTGTCAGGATTTGTCATGTCCCGCTCAATCATAGGCTCGCCCGTAAGATACGTATTAGATATAAACACAGGGGGTCGAGAACCATAACTCGTGGATGAAGAAAGAATAGTAGGAACCTCGGGTTCCTTTCCCGGTGCGTGTCAAACAGGGGATGAAGGTGATGATGATGCCATACTGTTGTGTATGTGATGTGCATGCCAAAGAGTATACAGTAAGGAATAAGTAACGAGTAACTAACAAACTGTGCGGTTATAGACTAGTTTGTATGCAACGTAGTTCCCTATAACCAATGGCGCTGATACTAATCTGTCACACCCTTAATTTCCATGTGCGGGGTTTTACCGCGAGGCGTGTGAACATACCAGGATCTAAGTCATTAGTTACTCAGAACGATACTATATGAAACATTCAAAACTAAACCAGAGTTTAAAACTTTAAAACTGTACGGAAGCGTTTTGTAAATACGTCAAACTCAAAATACTAAAATGTAAAATGCGCAAACATGCGCCAAACCATTATTTAAAACAAAATGTATGTTAAATCCCAAATGCAAAACAATGTTTATTCCAATGCATGCTGACCCGTGAGTGCTACTAAGCATTACTGCTAACATCGACCTGAGAATAGCATACTAAAAGAGTCAACACAACGGTTGGTGAGTTCAAGAGTTTGCGTCTAACCTGAACAGTAACAGTTGTAAAACAAAAGAAGTGCATTGAAATAGATAGCTAGTCTATATTCATAAGTAATAACCATCGCGATTTCGCGATCGAAGCTGACTATGTTTCGTTTGTTTGCCTCCCGTCACGACATACCAGGTCGTGACAATGTTTGTGTTATGACAATATTGCATCCGTTTGACACCGAGTTGCACAGGTGGGGCTTGTCAGACCCAGTAGTACTACCTAAAATTTCCCGCTAATTACCATTATTAACAATCCGAAAGTGTGAGGACTTTCAAGGTATAACATACTATGTTACACTATACACAACTTACAATAATAAAGCGTTAGTAAAGAGTATGCTGTCTCCCCCAAAAGGAGAGTGTTTAAAAGTGGGGCATGAACTCACCTGGTGCTTAAACGAACAGAAAAATGCAAAGCTATAGTGAATGGAAAGACAACCCGTCAAAGGTTACCTAGAACACGTGAGTACATAAGTACGTATAACCAGAAAGTTTAACAACCCTAAGTGCTCATTAAAACATATTGACCCAAGGGTTTTGCAAAACAAAGACTCATTTGACCTAGTTGACCCGTTTGACCCATTGGTGACATGTCAATTGAAATCTTGTTTGATCAAGTATAGCTACTCATACACATGATTATCATACAAGTTATTCACGTACACAACTATCATAAGTTTTATCACGATCATCATCCTAACATAGTTTATCATACAACACATACCAATATCAACCAATCAATCATGCTCAATATAATTATAATTACATCACAAGTAATAAATCATACATGGAGTCTAATCATGCACTACATGCCATGTGAAGCCACTCACGACTTCACATCCTAAACCCTGCCAATCCTACTAAGTAGGGGCCTTAGATTCGCACACGTGTATGACGATCACTATAATGTTATTCAACAAGATTCATGCCAACCAACATACACAACAATGATCTATTATAATTCCAAGCATAGTTCCATAATCTCCTACCACAATCCATCATCATGTAGTATTCCATAAGCACCTAAATTTCCCAAGTAGTGCATCAAGCATCCATAAAACTCAATAAACACAATCTATCACATTAGACATCGTTAACAAACATTGTAATATGATCTAACATCATGTACATGCCCAATTCATAATATCCAATGATCTACATGAATAAAGTTTCCCTTTCAGGAAAGTAACACCCAAAATTTATCTAACACTCAATTCATTCATAAATTCATCAACTTTATACCTAATCAAGTTCATAACAATCATCTAAACATGATAAACATCATCAATTCATCATAATTCCCAAATCTCATACATAAAAGTTTCTACTTATAACAAGGTCTGAACAACGCATCAAATCCATGAATTTCTTGCATAATCCACATAAACTAACATCAATGCAATACAACTAACATCAAAACATCATCAAACAACATCAATTTCGGCATTCATCATGTTAATTGAACTAGGGTTTTGATCATTGATGGAAATCATGAAAATTAGTTGAGAAACTCACCTTAAACATGATATAGATCAACAATTCCACTTGGTACCACTTGGAATTGATCAAAATCGATTGTGTTGAGAAACTTGAAGGCTGAAATCGCAAGGGAGGGGGTTGGGAGAGATGTTTCGGCCGATTAGGGGATTTGGGGGGGATTAGGGTTTGTTTGGTGGTTTAGATATGGTAAGGATTTCTCTAATTTCCCCATGTTGTCTTATAAATTATAAAAGTAGTCTTTTTTTATACTTTTATATAATTTTAGTCACATAATACATGAATCATTATCAACTAACAATAATCATATAATCCAACTTATAAACACCACATATGGATCATAAATCACACGTAGTCACGTTATAATGCGAAAACCGTAAATAACACTTAATATTAATGAATTATATAATCACGTGTTAATAATCAATTTTATTATTTATATTATTATCTAGTAATCATTTTTAATTATTATTAGGTTACCAACGTTCAACGACAACTAGTATGTGCTCACGACACGTGTATGCAAGACCTAACGGAACTAACGGAGTTTGGTAACGGAAAATTACCGGATGTCACACAACTAACTTAAATGTTTTTCACTATCTTGTGTATCAACTTATTGATATATTAACACTCAATAAGATGATTAAAAATACTAATTACTAATATCAAACAACTTAAATTTTCAATACATTTCACCTTGCTGTTTTATTTATATGTGTTGATTTGTTGTACTATTTTGATGTGTTTGTTTGTTGTATTGTTTTGTTATGCTTGTTTGTTGTGTTGTCTTTAATGTTTTGTTATGTTGGTTTTTTCATTTGTACTACTTAAATAATATTGTGACGTTTTACGTTTTTTGTACTGTTATGCTATTTATGTACTGTTTTAACATTATATAATACTAAAACATGTATTTTTAGTAGTATTGTTTTATAATATTGTAGTATTTCATCACATAAATGTGATGTTTTTTTTGTAAATTATATGTTGCTTAATTATTAAAATGTGTTGTTTTATGAAAAACAACACAATTGTATAAAACAGTACAATTTGTACAGTTCAGTTTTTTTTTTCTTAAAAAATTATAACAATACTACACTCAAATTAAAGAGAAAAACATGTTTGATTTTATGGTTTAATTGTTTTAAAAAAAAATACTATATGAAAAAGTTATCAACATTTAAAAAAAGTGAGGTAATTTAAAAAAAGTCAACAAATGTGTATATTTCAAATATACCCCTCCAATTGATTTTCTCCTCCACTTGAATCTTAACCCTTCATTAGTATTAGATTAGAAAATTTAATGGTGTAGATTGTTTCTTAGGCTTTTAAGCAAAATAAACTTTTTATTTTAACCAACCCATATATATATATATATATATATATATATATATATATATATATATATATATATATATATATATATATATAATATTCTTTATTCTAATCTAATTTTTTATAGAGTTAGTTATTTGTTATTATCTTGAATTAGGTTATCCTATGTATATCATTGTGCCATTATCTAAACTTATGAAAATATCCTCAAATCAGGTTTGGTGATTTTTTATAGACTCGTGATCACACACTATCAGTATGATATCAATCTACTCTCTCCTGTCTAGTCTTGGTCTACTTTCTCAAAACCTTACATGGTCTTCGTTGTTACTGTTCTCTTACAACCGTTGACAATTAAGTTTCTTTTTTAATAACCTTCTACGACCCACAACTTCTTTCTCTTCTTTTCTTTATCATAATTTATTGGGTTATGTTGATAGTACCTTTCATTCGGTTTCACAACCAAGTTGTTTCTTTCCATGTTTAGCAATTTTCTTATACATTGGGGTTCTCGTGCAGTCGAGCCAACACCAATGACGACTCAACCATTTTGAAGCACAAATCAAAGTAAAAAGTTCAGGACCCTTTTTCAAAGTTCATATTTAACTATCCCTTATGTGGGTTTGGAGGCCTAATCAAGCCTCAACTAACTAACACCTAATCAATAATAGTGCATAGACACCTAATATTTAAGCGCCTCTAAATAGGATATGTAATCTAGTCTCATCAAATTACTAGGAAGAAACAAGAAACATAATTAAGATAATAAAGTTTCATCAAATTCAAACGATTAACACATATGTTATTTAGTTTACATTCTTCTCTAAACCGAGTAAATATAGAAAACTTGAAATGGGATCAATGGAGGAGATCTATTAAGACTGTGTAATAGAATGTATTTGGTGAATATCTTCTCTAGCCTCTTGCTAGTAAGATAATGTGTAATCATCTTGGTGATTAATAATATTTGCTGTTAAAAAAATTAGTTTACATTCTATCAATTCATACGTTTACAGTATCAAGTCTCTTAAAAATGTATCATAAATTCACATAATAAATAAGATATTAACTTATTTGTTTTATCTTAAACGTTAAATTTGGATTGGAGAATTATATCGAGCGAGACGTACGCACTCAAGTTTTTTGTTCTTTTTTTTTTCTATAACTAAAAATTTTAAGAAGTAATCATAAACATCCATAGACTTAATCAATGTTGACATCAAATTGTAATTAAGAAAAAGTTTGTTAGATTAATATTTTAGTAATAATCATTTTTATTGACCTTTTGTAAGTTTTTTTTTAAAACGTTCATAACTTTATGTACGACATTATTTTTTTATAAAAAATAAACCATAAAAACAAGCATATTTTTATCTTTAAAACGAGTACAGCATTGTTATATAAGAAGATAAAATAAATTACGTTATTAAGCTCATAACTTATCATTGTGTTTGTAGTGCAATTTATTGTATCTTTTAATTAGTTATTGTTTTCTTTTGAATACTATTGTTTTTTCCTAAAATGATTAATTTTGATAAAATATAATAATGAAATAACATTGTTATGTATCTCTAATATGTAAAACAAAATAATAAACCAAAAACTAATTAATATAATACATTAAAACAATTACAAAATAACATAATATCTCATTGTGTCTTTTGATCATTATTATGTTATATTCAACAATATGAGTTATGAAAAATATATTGGTAAAATAACATTATTGTGTACTTCTAATGAAAAGACATAATGATAGATAACAAGTTTATATAATCTATTAAAATAATAATAAAAATACCATATTATGTTATATTCAACACTATAAGTTTTGAAAAATATATTGGCGAAAGTATGTCATTGTATACTTCTAATTGTATACAATAATAGATAACAAGTTTATAATCTATAAAAACAATGATAAAAATACACAAAATAATCTAAAACATAAAACACAAATGATTAATACACATAACAAATAATTTAAAATATATGACACAATGAACGTATAAGACACGATTAGTTGATGTATTTGACACAATTACCAAAATATCATCCTCTATAAAATAATAAAAGGACATATGTCAAGCCCATAATTTTTATTAGTCTTTTTAGATTAAACATCCTTTTTAGTATAATACTATCCTTTTATTTTACAAATTCAATGTTTATATGAATTAATTCAATTATAGATATAATTTTTAGTTATGTATTTAGGATTTTATTTCTTAAGTCCCTTCAGTAACTTTTTATACACACAAGTGCCAAATTAAATAATGTCTATCAGATTGATTTTGTTGTCTTTTGTTTAATGAAAAAACGCGAATGTTCTTTTATTTTTTGTTGTACAGGGACAATGAAAAATGATAACTTTTGATCACTCACACATTTTATTATATACTAGGTTAGTATTTATGTATTACACGGATTAAATAAATAAATATTTATGTATTACACGGATTAAATAAATAAATATTATGATTGAAGATAAAATAATAGTAATCAAAATTTATGCATTATAAAATCACGATTGAAGATAAAATATGATTATAATTACGTATAATACCTACTTCAAGTAAATAAAAAATAATGTATTTTTCTTAAACTTTTGTTTTGGAAAATTGTGATTTCTAAAATTTTATTTTAGAAAAATGATTTAAAAAAAGTTCTTTGTATTCTTTATTTTATAAAATTTTTGTTTTAAAAGTGTATTTTAATAAAAAAATAGGTTTTTAATTATTAAATTATATATTTTTTAATTTGAAAAAAAGGTATGAGTACTATTATTAGTATTTAATATTATTATTAATAATATAGAGAAATGAGAAAATTAATATGACGAGCCTTACAATTGTTTTACGTTTATTTTAGTGTTTTATAAATAGATAGATAGGCTAAAAGCCTATTAATTAAATAGATTATAGTTACTAATAAACACGAAAAGTTAGATTATAATAATTTAATATAAAATATAATTAAAACTATATATACATAATAGTTCAAGAAATAAAAAATTATATTATTTTTTAACTCTCTTATCTAAATAGTTTATTTTAACATTCGTTTTAAGATATTTATAAAAAAATATTTTATTAAAAATCTTGTTTTTTAAAAACTCTTACTTGTAATTATTCTAGTGTTTTAATAAGACTGTTTTCAAAAAATTTCACCTTTTATATTTTTTTAAAAAACAAAATGATTTAAAATATTTTGTTTAAAAGAGGTTTAGTATTTTAGAAATTTTATATTATATAATTTTTTTATATTTAGATTTTAATTAAAGGATGTGGTTTCTAATTTATTAATAAAATCTATTTTTGAAAAAGATAGTTTGATTTTAAAAAAATCTAGATAAGAAAGAGAAATATAGAAATTAATAAAATTCATTTTAATAAGTGAGAGAAATTATATTGTGAAACTAGCCTAATAGCAATAACAATATAAGAAAGAGATATAGGGAGAGAGACGTTTATATTATTGATTGATTTTACAAATAAGATACAATGGATATTTATAGAAGTAGGAAAATAATCCTTTCATAATTCTAACAACCATTTGAATAACATGATAAGTATATTTCTAATAAAGTTTATCTATATATTATTAATAACCATAATAAATAATAATTATAACACTCCCCCTTGGTTATCAATTTAATATGCTTGAAAATGTTGCTTCGTTAAAAACCTTACTAGAAAAACACAGTGGGACAAAACCATAGCTAAGAAAAAAAGAGTACAGCGCGTATTAACTCCCCCTGTTTGCATGAGCTATGCTGCCTCGTTAAAAAACTTACTAAGAAAACCCAATGAGACAAAACTTAATGTAGAAAAAAGAGTGCAACTTGAATAATACTCCCCCTCATTTGTATATGTATCATTTAAGTGATGAGTGTCGATCTTCTATGAACTCGATGATTCGCCAGTTGATCCTTTAATGTGTAATTGCTAAAGTTGATTAATAGTGTGATATTTATTGAAACTACAGTTGCATTTCTTTATGAACAAATACCACAAAATCCACAATTATGTTCTATTACATTACTTGCATCTGCAATACTAACTATGCTTGTTTTGTTGTGTTAGTAAATATAAACTCATATTTTTCATACATTGGAGATATTAAAATACTTGAATTACCATAGTTTATTGTCTCTTCATTGGCCACGATATAATAGTATATCTAATCGTGTATAACTAGAAAGAAACAATTATATATCAATTGCAATGAACTACGAACTTCTAGATTAAATTTTTTTTTATTTGATAAAAGATGATGATTGGAAAACATTTTATCGTATTTAAAATGACAACTTTAATCCAATATAAATATTTCAACATCCTCGTGATTTAGTTTGATTGACTGATAAAACACAAATGTTATTTTAACATATCAAACCATAAATTTATAACTTCATACTTCATTTCAAATTATTCTTTCAATAATTTGAACTCTTATAATCCATTGAAAAGATACAATCATATCATCATCATATCATATGATACTTATGCACCTTATGTTGTTCTTTTTATAAAAGCATATGAACGAACTGCATCATTAATATTTATCTTTTTGAGATAATCATCAGGTCGATTATACCACTCTCACCTCGACTACTATTAATCATATTCATTTACATAACACATCTCTTGAAGTTTTGATGTCAATGCTTTCGGTATTTACGATCATTCACAAACTTCATTGATATTGACTAATTATTTTTGTGCATACAATCATCAAGAATTTTAGCACATAAACTTTTCACCTTTAACACATGATATTGTATCATATGTAAAGGTTTCATGAAATAAATCTCCAACATAAATATCATACCATTCTTGTATATAGATTCATTAAGATACCATCATCAACAAATATAATTTCATTGTATGTGTTTATTGGTGCACAAGATTTACATCATTAAAATGTTTCCAATTATCTTTTAAAGACTCAACAACTTTTCAAAACTTATGAGGAGTTCAAGTTATATTCAATGCAATAACATATACAATAAACATAATGCATTCGGATCCAAATATGTATATAACAATAATAGCGTTCTCGAGAACTCACTTTACATAATTATAGCAGTTTAAATCATTTATGGAGTTTCATGTAAGTTTCAGTGTCAAGTGAATCACAACATTCGTACTACGCATATCGATTCTCTCTTTGTACTACCAGACTAATAAGGTGTTGGTACGTTATTACATCCACCGCTGGGGAATACGTCTCCTCATAATAAATTATAGGTCTTTTGCGAAACTCCTTATACCACCAGTTTTTCTTTGCGTCTTTTTTTATTATTTCACATAATTCATTCTCATAAAAGACCTCATTTATAACCAACACATTAGAGATTTCAACTCCTTCTTATTTGCGTATGTTCATTTTGGCCGATCATTATACATTTCTATTCAAAAGCAAATTTTAGTTCTTGATCCTCATCTTTTTTCATCATTTCAGATGCTACATATAAAGTATATCGACCTCGATTTTATTTCGATTCCATGTATTGTAGACATAATATATTTATTGAGATCTCTTTATTTATATATTTTGATGTTCATCCAGAACCATCATGTCAATTGTCTCTGTATGAGACTCTTATATCATACCTCAACTTGACCATGTTTATATTTGCTACTTTTTCGAGGATTTTTATTCATGGAATCCACCAGTCTACCACGATTCAGACGTCCCATAGACTCATTACCAATATAAATCTTAATTGGAGTATTAGTAGTTGGTATATACGACTTAGTCACTCTTTACATGTTAATGATCATGTCTGGTAATTGGTTTACTAATGAATTATCTTTTCGAACTTTTGGTTTGTATCTATTTGTTTGAGGATCAAGCTAATACACTGATATTCATTACAACTTTTATAGTCTAACTACTTTTTATCTCCCCATAATGTTAGAAATATTGATGCATAACCAATATATTGAGCCATAGACAAAGTTATTGATAATGGCTTCATATTTTAATTATAGATATTATGCATACCCATGATATATTCCCAACTTTTTTTAAACTCTCATCTTTGTGCGTTGTGGTGAAACAATTACAATATATATCGCACAACCAAAAAACAATTCAGATGAGATCTATTTATGAATTCTGACCAAAAACCAACTTTAATAGGGAGAAAGTCTTATAACTTCTTGGCTTGATGTGAATTAATGTTTTTTCATGTAAAATAACATGTTTACAAATATAAACATTTGCTCTCATGATCATTGGCTTTGCAATCAATGGACGTTTAGTGTTCGTCTCAACAAAAACAATTTGTGTATGAATATATGATATTCATCACTCATTTCAATAATCATTAGTAACTTGAGATAATATTGTTGTATTACCAAAATAAATATATTATTTTGGAATACGTGCTTGCTATCTTATTAGCCAAGTCACATATCACGCAAACATCAGGTTGCGATTTGATAACCATTTAGACCATGTATCGATTTAAAATACTAAATGACATACTCTTTATGATATATATCTTTTATCAATTCCATAATATTTAGGAATTTAGAAATTCACACCCTACTATAGTTAGTAAATAACTAACATCCCGTGGGAGCAACATTACACATAATTTATCACTTTGAGGAATCCTTGATTCTTGAATATTTTTCACATCATTATTGACTTGTGATGGTCTAACCGGTCATGCTAGTTTATTAAATAATCACGATCCATAAACCTTTGATTTATGATCATATATGCTTTATTGTACTTGTGCTTGTTTCATGCACGACATAAGTACGAGAGAATAATGTATTATCACCTTATACTATCATGGATAGTATTTGTATTTATTCTTATTTTACTCTTTTGCAATCAATTTCTTAGTTTGCCACTGTGGTGGTCAATCTTATTATTTTATGATTATCATTACAATTTTTTTAATTATGCCCATTATCATGACATTTACAATGATCATAATATGACTACATCCACTTTAGGTGATGTAGTAGAACAATACATGTTTTATGGCTTTTTCTTATATTCTCGGACTCATTGATAAGAAATTCTTTCAAATCTCTCGTACTTTTTCATAATATTGCTACTTCACGAGCATATTAAGGTGTGGCAAAAGAAAATTACTTCATCCATTATTTTCTTATAAAGAAATCTTCTCTTCACATAATATAAATTAAGAAGTAATTATAATTCCGAATCATGTAAAGCTTATAGGTGTTAAATCTAACAACCTTGTGTATCAAGAGATTTAAGTAGCATGACACATCGCATTTATACTATTTCATGAGAGTGATAATTAACAAACTAACTTTGATCTTTTATTTGCTTTTATGCGATAATCTATAATATGTATAAAAAGATATACAACATAAAGTTAAATCATACGATTTCTAACGTTATAACTCACCATTATATAAAAAAATTATTCATTATAACATCCTTAATAAAGATTTTATTAATGATAGTCTTGTAATAAAACCATTAGTCTTATCTTTAATACCTTTTGTATTAATCAAAATTAGTTTATCAATGATTATATAGTATCATGATTATATAGTTCGTATAAAGAATATAACTAAACAATCTTTATACTGACAATATTTAAGAAGTGTAAGAATTCAACCTAATAGTTCTTTTGGGACCAAGAATCATAGCTTCATATTTTCTTTAAAAAAAATTTAAAATATGTTAAGTTGAATTACCTATGCATATTTTCTTAACTGTTAAAAATTTCTTATCCGACTAATACCTTTATACAGGGGCGGAACTATGCCCAGGAGTACGGGTAGTGTAACGTATAATACGAAAAATTTTATGAAAGCATTGGTTTCAGGACGTGAACCCCATTAATATTGTTAAGTTCAGAATATTGCAAATGTTTAGTACTTGGTTCACTGGATTAATCGCGCGCTCCTAAAGTTCAAAGTCTCGAGTTCGACCCTTACAATGGGCGTTTTTTAACTCGTTTTTAAATAGATAAATTTACCTTTTACCCCTAACCTAAACATTTTAACCTAATTAACCTTCCCACCCACACAATCGAACCTCCTGATGGCTGTTGCCCTGCGCCCCTTCTCTCAGCCGACACCCACCGATTCTAGCGAGTGGCGACTGCTCTCAGCCTCTCGGCTCTCACCTACCACTCGACGCCCGAGTCCCGACGGCCAATCCTCTGCTCCGGTGATCGCCCTCCGAGGCTCCGAGTCTCCAAAATCATAAACAAGTAAGCTTTCTGGTTTCTAAAGTCTTCATTGGTTTTCCATATTAAGTTCACAGTCGTAACTGATCTAGCCACAGGTCTCCCCCAAGCATTCTAGAAGTTAGAATCCCAAAAGACACAGTTCTTCATTTTGCTTCTCCATTAAGGATTGAATTTAATCATTTCTTCAAATGCTACGTGATTGATCTGGGAGAGATCTGAAGAAGTTTTTAGTTGTATGTTATATGATCTCAAAAACTAAGTAGTAAAAAAATGTTGTATCAATTATTTACCATCTGGATATCATAATAGTTTGTTAAAAATTAAGATTATTGTTTCATGACAAAACAGGTTGTGTGGCTCTACACATGGTCCCCGTTCTGTACGAGAAGTACGAGGATGAGGTTGATGCATTTGCAGAGAAAGCAATGAGGGAGTTGAAGAAACAATATGCAGTGTTCAATGACAAGGTCCTGAGTATCAGGTGTAGTTTGAAAAATATTATCAAACTAGTGTTGTTTTATTTTTGTTTCCTATCAAGTATTAAATAATTTTCTTTATTTAACATTTTTCTTTAAATGAAAGATGTTATATAAATTTAACTTTGTTTTATTATCTAAAATACTATTTAATTTCTTTGTTTTTGTAAAAAATATTTTTTCAAATATGTAATTATGGTGTTAAAAAAGAAACATTTTTTACTCTATAAACTTATTTCTTAAAAAGCTTTTAAATAAAATGTTATACACACACATGGTCGGTCTGATATATATATTTAGTCCGAGCTGTCAAGTTTAACCGGCTAAACCAGCTAAACTTATTAGGCTAAACAACCAAATTTCAAGTTACATGAAAAACGTATTTACAAAAGTTCAATACAATTTTTTAATACAGTATAAAAACCTACCGTTATTCATAATACAATATAAAAAATCTTTGTTAGTCACAATCCAATAAATTATTTATTTTTTTAAAACTTTTTCTTTAACTTTTAGCAACGTTTTCTTAAAAAATTTCTTAGATATAAAAACATTTTTCAAATTATTGATGTTTTTGAATAATATAAATATAAATTATGGATCTATCTGATAGTTTTGATAAACTTTCAAAATAATTTGAAATAAGAACTTTTTCTAATGGAGAATGTATTTTTTTAAACATTTTTTTAAATTTCACTATTAAACATTATAAAACAAGTTAAAGAAATAAATAATATTTCTATTATAATTTTAAGAAATAAAAAAGAATTTTATTTAAAAAAGTTAAAAAAAGTCAAAACATTTATTTTAGGACCACGATTAGACATTTTAAAAAACCTTTATTATAAAATATTTTGAAAGAAATTAAAAAATATTCCTCGAAATCAAAGAAAGTTATATTAAAAAATAATTCTAATAGTTTAAAGAAAAAAGGTCTGGAAAATAAATTATATTGCTGGATTGTGACTAACAAATTTTTTTGGAAAGCTTTCTAATAAATAAATTATAGAAACTAAAAATGTTTCTTGTTAACACCATGATTACAGAGTTGGAAAAAAAAATTATAAACCGATATGAAGAGAAATAAAATAGTTTTCTATAAAAGTAAAAAAAAAGTTTATATACATAGTTTTTTGAAATTTAAATAATCACATGTGAAGAAATTTAATTTTTTTACAAAGTATTCAATGAGAGTAGGAGTAGAAACCAAAAAAGTTAAAAATAACACTATTTTGGTAAATATTTTTGAAACTACACCATTTTAGTAATAAGTTTTTCAACTACACCATTTTAGAAAATAACTCGAGTATCAGGTACCTTTCTGAAACTGTTTGTTTACATCTTTAAGGGTATTAATTTTGATTGAATTTTGTTGCTTGTTGATTCTTGATTGTTGATTTGGGTATTTAGAAACCATAAATGGTTAGTTGTTGTTGATTTAGGTATTTAGAATCCTAGAATGCAGTTAATTGTTTGTTGATATGGGTGTTAGAAATCTAGAATGTAGTTAAGTTGTTGATTGAGTTTAGTATTTAGATTTGGTTTAATATCGAGATTTATCCAATAACCTGGAATGTAGTTAATTTAATTATATCACGACCCGATCAACCCGACCCGACCGGACAACCCGAAAAACTTTATATGGTTTCGTTACAAATTAAAATCACCGAGAAATAGTGACCCACAGGAGAAAATTTCTAGTTCCGCCACTGCCTTATATTAATTTATTATATACTATATACTTAATGTTTCATTGAAATTATATCAGTTTATAAACACCAATATAATATCAAAACGATATATATATATATATATGTATATATATATATAATGTATATATATATATATATATATGTATATATATATATTCATCCGAGCAAGTATCAAGTAATATTGACTCTTGAAAAAAGTGATATTTTAAACTCTAGAATTTATCAAACAAATAAATTTAAACTGTGTTAATCAAGAATTAACGAAGGACCATATTTGTACTTCAATTGGTAAACTATTAATGCTAATTGACCATCACATGCAACTTCATACCAATATACCATATTACAAGGAATACATATTGAAATTAAAATTTACCACCAAACATCAAGAATGACAACGGATACGATTACTCTGATAATCAAATAATAAATAATAGATCGTAGAGTTTAACAACCAAAGTTCTTTAAAATCATTGTGATTCTCAATTACGATTTTAGTTTGACTAGTCTTCACATGGTTTTTCCCTAAATATTCTTTTTGACATAATTCAAAGAAATTTATTAGTATTAATTTTAATATTAAACCTGAAGAAATTTATTTATGATATCTGAAAATTCCCATTCATTATATTTAATGATGATATCTATTGTGGCTTTGGATGACAATAATAAATATTAACTAGTCATTCAAGAAATCAATACTAAATGTAATACAAGAGTAATAATATATAACTTACTTGTGGGATAGTTTGATTAAACATCCCTCGATGACCTGATGATAAATTATTTGTGAGAACTTTAATCGTTATGATTTTATAGAGATGAACTGCCAACACTTATGGTTAGAGTCTCGTGCTGATAACGTATTATGAAATTAGCCTAATAGCAACAACAATATGAGAAAGAGATATAGGGAGAGAGATGTTTATATTATTGATTGATTTTACAATAAGATACAATGGGTATTTATAGGAGTAGGAAACATAATCTTTTCATAATTCCAACAACCTTTTGAATAACATAATAAGTATATCTCTAATAAAGTTTATCTATATAATTGTTGATAACCATAATAAATAATAATTATAACAGTATAGGGATTTAAATTACTATAATACCTTTAAAAGAAAAATTAATGTGTGAATGTCTAAAAGAATGACCAAGTGTTAAAAAAGTGGGTTCAAAGAAGGATAAGTGGCAAAAGAAAACTTTTTATTAGATACTATAGATATATATTAGATTAGATTATATATTCATATGATAGGTTGAAATAAATAAATATTATATAATAAGTTAGATAGTTAGATACGTATAATCTAATATTTGTTTCAGATAACATATCAAGAAATTATTAAATATAATAAATATATTTAAGTTATAAAAAAATATTGGTTTTAATAATAATTATCTAAAATAAACTATTTTAAAAAAATTAAGACTTATTAAAGTAGTTTTAATGAAATGATTTATATTTATAGAAAGAATTAAGTGATTAATATAGTAGTAAATAAAATTTATTAAGCAAACTCACTTGAAATGTACCAAAATTTATAAGCTTTATGGTAAAATATGTGGAGAATCTTAAGTGTAGCATAGTTAGAGATGAAGTATATAAGCTAGAAAATAGTCATATGACTAGTTATTTAATTTTTATTAGGTTAGATAAGATAAACTACATATGAATATAAGATCATTCACACTTTTCGTTTTGACTGTAAATACCAACAATCACATATTATGCACTTACAGATAAACGCATACTAGTTTCGACCATGATTACACATGCTGAGTATGTGTATTGTTATTTTTTGTAGATACAAAAGAGCATATTTCTCATCAGTATTTTAAAATTATATTCGCAATCATATATTATTATGTCATGTAAGTCTATCACCACAACGGGCTTGTGCAAGTTGCGGCCTAGTCCCGACCGCGACGCAACAAGCCGAAAATCAGGTCTAAGCCTGCGCAACCTCTCTTGCTTCTTTCGTCTCCAGTTTATGCACCAACCATTCGACATCACGTGGCTTTTAGATATGCAATTCAATCAACTGGATTTTTCTTAATACGTGGACACGGGAGCCTCCTCAGCCTACCATACCAAGCTTGCTTTCTTACTTCTCTATCTTTACAACGGCATAACCATTTTGAACATCCGGATCTCAAGTCTTAGATATTTTAGCAGTCGTTTCAATTTTCCTTGTAGTAATGATAAAAGTTTTACAATTCTTGTCAACTTTCAAATACTAAACATTTACCTTTTATGAAACAAATACCTTTACTTTTGCACCTTTGATATTGTTCATCGTGACCTTTGAACCTCCTTGGTAACTAGTAAATCCGGATATAAGTACTACATGGTACTTACTAAAACTTTTCTCACTATGTATGGATTTACCAGCTTAAATACTAATCGAGAAAACATTTACCGTATTTTGTTAAACTCCATCGTTCTTAAAACTCAATTTAATCGAAAAATCATAACTTTTCAAGCAACCTTGGGGTGAATTCGATAAACAACGAATACAAAAGTTTGCCACACCCATGGACATCTCTATTGGATGTCATGCATTAGTTTAACTATTAAAGCAGTAAGTATTATTAAAATTGCAAACCTTTTGTCAATTAGAAGCGGAAACTTTTTACACGTTATTAATTAAATTAATACCAAAATCAGACATCTAATTACACACAGTTAAACAAAAACAAGAATGCAAACATAGGGTGTAAAGGATTCTACCTTGACGATCAAAACCAAATGTTTATACTTTGAAAGCAATAATGGTCTTACTAGATGACTGGGTTCAAGAAAAGAACACAACTTACAACGTTTGCAATGCGAAAAAAAACCGAATGGTGGTTCTCAACTACCGAGAGAGAAAAGTGGAGGAGTGTTTCATGCGATGCTACAAGCATAGGGGATTATGGTTCCTTAATCCTTCGTTATAATTAATGTTATATTTTACAAATTGCATTCACTCACGGGTAATTTATGTTTAATCTCTCTTGGCAATTAACATTTAATTACCAAGAGCCTTGTCGTATTAATTAACATTAAATTAATTAAACTTTAAATATCTAACTTTTAATCTTAAAATCGCTTACTCATTAATTAATTATTTCACTAAATAGTTAATCTATAATTATTTCTCTAGATAGTTAACCACTTTAACTTAATCTACGTTTCGTGAACTATAATGTATAATAATTAGCGTTATTTTTCCATTGTTGTTCAAAGTATAACTACTTAGATCGCACCTCGATAGCAACGTTGATATTATCAATAATTAGACGTATAATATCCAATGGACTCTCACTTGGATGATGATCGAGTAATTTCCTCATGTGGGACAGTATTGGACGCCTAACTGCATCTCATTTCTCCTACCAAGGTATGACGTTTTATAGTCGTCAACTAATTCATTGTGTTCAAGTAACTACTTAGTTAACCAATACTATAAATATGATATCCTTATCTATTTATCTTTTTTTATATGCATTTGCATATGAATATATAAATATGTGTATAATATATTATATATGCATACTGGTAATATATACATTTACATGCACACACATAGATACATACTCACATATATACATACGCATACTTACACACTACGTACTATACAAATTACTAAACTAATAATCAAATACTAAATATATATATACCACATACACACATAAAACATATCCATACACATTTACTACATACACAAATAATTGTATACATTCAATCAATTAGTACTGCATATACATACAAAAACATACTACATACAAACCTATATATACACTAAATGAATAAGAAAATGTATGATGCAAAACTTTTATTTTAAATGAGTTTAATAGTTAGAATTTCTAACATCTTAATGAAGATCTTGAAGAAGATTCTGAATAAGGAGATGTGGATGTTAGTATAATTCAGTAACTAAAAATAAAACGTTAACAAAACATTATACAGACTCAATTACTAAACACGTAACAAATCCAGATCTGTAATTGTAAATGAGTCAAAATAGTAAAGATTACAAATCTTAATGTAGATCATGCAGAAGTAGTTAATCTTATGGGGATATGGAGATCGTGCATGGTTATAAAAGGCAGAGAATTGAGAATTTGAAAAAAGAACATTTGTTAGGTTTTAAAATTTATAAACATTTTATTAAAGCTGTTATGTGAAAACCACATTGAGACGGTTAAGGCAAACCACTCAAAACAATATCAAAAAATTATTGATCTTTTCAGGTGGTTATATATCCAAACCGGCCTAATAATGACGTTTTGGGTGGTTTCAAATAATGACTTAATGATCCATAAATAGACTTTTGAGACGATTTCTGTTATTTAAAACGGTATCGATCAACTTCTGAAAATCTTTACTTGCTTTTTAAAGCGCTTTCTACATTGAACCGCTCAAAACTTGTTTCAAACCACCAAAAACCCTTTTTGTACTAGTGTTTGAAAAGCATGCAGCCTCTACCTTTATTATTCTATTGTATTCCATTTGAAAGACACAATAGTTGGTTTAATGTTGCAGTAACACAAAGTAAAGTAATTATTTTTCACTAAAAAAAAATGCACATTAATATTTCAAATGTGGAATGCCTCACTTATGTAATATTAAACTCCTCTCCATATAGTACGTACGAAAACTTGTGTGGACATTATCAATCTCATTATCCAGACCTCGGCTTAATGCCTTGACACAACTATTGTGATCCATCCAAAGGGGAAGGAACCACCATAAATCATCAAGAGGGCACCAACTAAATGACTATTGCGACAACAGGAGTGTTCAATTCTTTTATGGCTCAATCACTTAGAGAAAACGCTCAAAAAAGTCTCGCTTTATTCGATCGGTCTTCTTGCATAGCATGCATCCAGCGAACAGTACGTACCCTGATTGGAAAATGGAAAATGTTGTCTCATCGAAAGACACGAGAGCCAAAAACTTTAAATTTCAAATGGAGATTATTTTCCAACAACGAAGTAGGTAGCCGATTTATAACATGAGCGGCCGAAGAAAAAGCATCTACCCAAAAGGATGGGGTGCTTTGCGCCAAATAACATTGCTAATCCTGTTTCAGTAATGTGGCGATGCTTACGCTCAAACCTACCGTTTGTTCGGGAGTGTATGGGCAAGAAGAGAGTTAATGATGTGTGCCATTCTCCAAAAAAAGATTTTGAACACGATTGTTGACAAAACTCTGTTCCACCATCACTCTGAAAAACTTTAAGTTTGGTAGAGAACTGATTTTGAGCAAATAGAAGAAAATTTTGTATAACTTGAAAGAAAAACCGGAGTTGGTAGTAAGCGGAGGAGAAAAAACCACGTGAACCGCGAATAATCATCAATAAAAATAACGTAATATCGATAACTATCAGTGGAAGTAATTGGAGCGGTCCCTATGGTCACACTGAACCAAATCTAAAACTTTTAAAGCACGTTTTCATTCAAAGTAAACGGCAAACGATGTTGTTTTGCAAGTTGACAAGATGAACATAAAATGGGTTTCGGTAATAATGAAGTAATCAATCAAAACATTCGGTTTTATTCAACAATGAAATAACATCAAAAGAAGCATGTCGTAATCTAGCATGCCAAATTTCATAAGATGCTCGTGGGTGAGATGCAATAGTAGATGCCATGCATGTTTGCTTGCAAAATAGGACTAATGATGTATGTATAGACCATCTTCATGTCGACCTTTGGCTAGGACCTTCCCGCTCGCCCAATCCTGAATTGCAAAATAATTGCGAGAGAAAATAAAACATCTGCCGGATAATCCCAGGTTAGTTTACTAACTGAAAGCAAATGTTTTGTGAGATTTGGAACCACCAAAAACATGTTTTAAAGGAATATTGAAATGGAAGCAGTGCCAATACGAGAGATGGAAAGAGTATTACCATTACTGAAAGGTTGAGAAGAATCTAAGATGCCAGAAGACGGTGCATGCAATGGCGGATCTAGAAGAAAAGTTCAGGGGTAACGTAATTTTTTTTACTGTACATTTATATTAATAAAAGAAAAAATAACATAAAGGGGTCTGAATGAAGATCATTTAAATCAAATTCATTTAAAACCGAGGGAATTGAACTCGAATTAGTTGTTGACTTAGTATTATCATCATTATTAGAGCTAATATCCTACTCTTAAAATTTTTTTTTAATAAATGTTAATAAAAACTGTTTTTTCATCTTTCAAATTTCTATTTTTATAACAAATAAAATAATAAAAATTACAAATTGCAATTACTAAATACACAATTAAAATCCCTAATTTCAATATCAAATCTATAATTCATCATTTAAATCCCTATTTCATATACCTAATTGTATAAACCTAAATATTAGAAATTAAACCAAATAACCATTAACCAATATTCTCATTTTGAAATCTTTCAAATCACTAATTATTATAACAAATAAACACTTAAATATTAGAAATTGAACAATATAAACCATAAATCCTTAAATTCATAGCGTAAAAGAGCAAAAAAGCCTAGAAATTTGCCTTGAACTTGATTTGGTGAAAGCAGAAATATCAGATGAGCAGCAGCAAGCAGCGCACGTCGATGGTGGCAAGGCCGCCGTCGCAGTAGCAGCTTCGGAAAACGACGATGGTTGGCCGGCGCGACAGGGTGATCGACGACAGTGGGATGATCGAATGGGACAGGGCTAAACAACAAACAATGGGGATTGGGATAGCCTGTTAATTTTACAAGTTATTGGGGTTGTAAGGTTTTCAGGCTTTTTAAAGTGTTTATATTTTGGGCTTATTTTAATTGTGGGTTTGTTATGGATATTTTTGGTTAATTAGTTATTAATATTTTATAAAATGTAATAATTTTTATAAATTATTAGATTATTTTTTATAATATTTAAAACTTTCTTTGAAGTGTTTGAGTTTAAAAAAATTTAGGGGTAACATAATTTTTCTCAAGGGTAACGTAAAACCGTAATTTTTTTTTTTTCATAAAAACGGAATTTTTTTTACACTATCCGTAAAAGGTTGACGGGTAGCGGAGGCTACCCCTAGGGTGAAGGTAGTGGCCAGTGGTGCCATGAGTTGTTGCATGCCCCGAATCAACATACAATCGGTGTAGGACCGTTAACATTGCAACTAGCATGGGATGCTTGCGCTAAATTTGCTGCATTTTAAGAGTTACTTTTTAAAAAGAAGAGAGACTAGAGCAAGCGGGAGCATAATGACCTTCCTACGACATAGTTGACAATGGGGTAAAACGTTTTCCTCGACCAGGATTTCCTGAAAATTTACCAGACCCAAATCGATTTCCATGGCCATGACCACGTACGGAAGAATCTCGGATTGGCTGTGTCACACCTCAATTTCTACAAAGGGGTATTACGTTAGGCGTGTGACTTCCAGGATCTCAGCCACTAGTTATACCAAACGACACGATTGATTAAAAACAATAGTTATTTGTAAACGATTAATTTATCCCAAAAGCTGAGTTATTAACGTAAACATAAAAGTAATCGAGGAAGCATAAATAAATTTAAATCGCTAAATGGCGCAACACGCGCAAATCAAATAAATAAAATTATTGAAAATGTATTTAAGCCATGTGTGACGATGAATGCATGAATGATGATCCTAAGCGTGCGAGTTTGTGAACCTGAAAGAAACATGCTAAAGTGTCAACATAAAATTGTGTGAGTCCACAGGTTTTTGATAAACAGAACAATTTATAACCGATATAGTAAACAAAGTAATATCGTAGGTAGCTAAACTACTTAACAAGTTACATAGTGTATGAAATTTGCAACCGACGCTGACAAAGAACACAGTGCCTCGGCTGTAGCTACCAAACCACAGCAACAGAAAATAGGTCAATTAAGCACCCGTTCGACCAACAGTTGTGCTAGCGCGACTAGCCGGGTGGGGTTTGTCAAACCCAGTAGATCTACTCAGAATTACCCCGCTGAAGAACATATATTAACGGTTCGAAACTTGAGGACTTAAATTGGTACAACACTAGTAAACATGCGATCATTACAGTAATACTGAATCAAATGAAAATAAGTTTGAAACATGTTTCTTTCCCCCAATGAAAGTAAGAAAAGTGAGACTGAGACTCACATTGGATGCACAGTGACAAATTAATGAAACGAACAATGGACTAACTTCCCAAACACCTGAATACATTAATATTTAATTAATACTTGATATTAGCACTTTATTTGTACGGTTTTGCTTCTCGACTAAGTTCAACGCTCAATAATACTTGTTGCCCAACCCATTCATACAGAATGAAAATCATTCAACAACTTAGTTTACTTATTTGATTACTATATTATTTTTATTATTATTTACCAAATAAATTTTACACGTATACACATGTACCCAAACATACCCAAACATATATTGTAATCAAGCATACAAACTCTACAACCACACGATAAAACAATGCAACC